>OX246749.1:6781168-7066168 GCA_945910005.1 Isoperla grammatica
GGGGGAGGGGTGGCTGGGCTGGGACCGAGGGTAGTGACGCTCAGCCAGTAGGCCAAGACAGAACAAGCCCGGGCGATCGGTACCGGTAGGTCCCGCTCCCCGTAAGCAGTGTCTATACAACCAAGTCAACAGTAGTGGCAATTTTAGTTCTTCCATTTATTTCTTTAGTTTCTCTTGTTTGTGTTCCCTGTTCCTTCAGTTCCATTAATCGTAATAAACAACTTGTGAAATCTCTTTCCGATCACTAATTATTAACTAACGTTCCCGACTTCCGAGACGTTTCCCATCCCGAGGAGTTTGGACGTTATAGCGTGGTTGCGTATTTCTAATGGAAAACCTAAGTACCAATTTTCCCTTCTGTAAAACTTGGTTTTTGAAATGTAAGTAGTTTAAAAATGCACTTCAACCCCCTTTTTTACCTCCATAGGGACAGAATTTCCAAAAATCCTTCCTTAGTGGGTGGTTTTTATCATAAGAGGAGCGTAGGCCTACGTTCCAAATGTCATGTTTCTAGGTTGCCCGGTTTCAGCTGTGCGTTGATTAATTTGTCAGTCAGTCAGTCACTCAGTCAGTCAGTAAGGCACTATAGTCTATAGATGACAAAAGATGATTCGGAAGTCGTCATATGACCTAAGCTGTCGAGTACGTCGTTAAACACCACTTATAATAATATTTATAATAATGAAAAAGAAATGCTGTATAAGATTCATTTAAGACCTCTGTTGACGTCCAATAGTGTGCAATAGTGTGCAATAGTGTCCAATAGTGTGCAATAGTATGCAATTGTGTGCAATAGTGTGCAAACACTCGAGAATATTATAATAATATATTTGCTTTTAGTTTATTTTTCAAGCCCAATCTCTATCTCTAACTAAAGTTGCCCCCTTGTATGTAGTCTCAATAGGGGCTGACGAAGATGTACAAGCAAAGCAACCGATAATCCAAAGTGTGTTGTAATGAATAGGTAGACATGCAAGGGCTGGCTGGATAGATGAGGTAGTACAACCAATACAGGGATTGTTATCAATCCGTGTATTGGTAGAAAGCTTATCAATTGTATTATCAATCATTGATAATACGATAAAATAAGATAGATTGACAAACCAGTTTGTTGTGGATACGTGTGCAAATACATTTATTGTTTGGCTATGGCTTAGCAAACGTTGACATTCATAAACATAGTTTGTAAGTTCCTATGGACATTTGAAAACAACATGCAAGCAACTGATATTTCTAACTTGAAAAAAATTCTAACTTTCCCGGAACTTAAAATAACTTTTGGAAGTCGCATTATTTTATTACAATACCAGACTACGATATTTTGTCTTCAGAGTTGTAACGTTTGTCTTCTTTTTAGGAACATGGAACATTCTTCCAATGCCAAGAAGCGACTTAGGATGGAACCTTCTGGGGCCTCATTCCTGTACATTTTTTTAACTCTCCTTAACTCTCGCTAACCCCATGTTAAAATGACCCCGGGGTTAACTCCTACCAAGACTTCCCTGCATAATTCGGAGGCAAATATGACCCTGTCTGATAGTAGGGTTAAGAAGAGTTATCTCAACAATACTTTGAAATGCCGCCATTTTTTCAATGCCCGTGTGTATAGTTTCACAAATGTCACATTTCAATTCTTTATTGAGGATATCCTATTTCATGGATACGTTACTTTATGTGTTTATTGAAGTTAATAAACAATTTTGTGTATTTATTGTACATTATATAGGTCCTACATATGTAAATATGTAGTTTTATTGAGTATTTGGTCGACATTTTGAGGTTATTGGACTGTTTTTGTTTGTTATTGTTTTTATTTTGTCTTGTTTTTTCAACAATGCCTTGCTTCGATCGGCGTCCCAATTGCTGACTCCTGATTGGCTATTGGCTAACACCGGGGTTAAGTTTGCAAATGTACTGGAATGAGGCCCCAGAAGGCGGCGACATTCCTAACATAGTTCCGGATGGTCCAGTCTTGCCAAAGAAAGACGAGAATTGTCATCGCCAGGACTCGAGCGATGTCAGCCCCGCTGTTGTTCTCACCGGCGACAAACCGAGCTTGAAACGGAAGCTTTGTCTATCGCTCGACGCTTCTCCTGCGCCCAACAAAGACGACGACGGTTGTGAATCAGCCGCGTTGTCTTCCCTCCCCTCTGTCGATAACAAATGTACAACGCAATCCGAAACAAAGAGGATAAAGCCGATTCGCACCAAGGTAAATTATCAGTCACAACTCTCGCCGGACACGGAAAACGTCGATATCACATTGAAACGTCACAAATACGATATTTCCACGATTAAAATTCCTGAAATAGGAACAAGTCGTGGATATAAACATTCCAAAAACCACTCCACGACAAACGAACAGAACATTGACACTGACCGAGTATCAGGCGCCAAACAACTTAGAAGCTGTCTAAAGAAATTGTCGGGAGTAGAGAAAAGTGAAGCGAGCGCTTGTGTGGGACTTGCGGCCATGTCGCGGGGTAACGTTGGGCTCGAGGATCCACACGGCAGCACGGTTGCAGTTACAGATGTTACTTATAACGAGAATCTAAGTCAGGTGGTCAAGAAACGTGTTCGTTTCTCTAAGGAATGTGACTGTGGGAATGGCGGGACACGTGTTGGTCGTACCAAAGGTAGGTTGTCGCGGGTGGATGCAGCACAGCCAAGTCGTGAAGTGAGCACCTCGTCACACGACAGTCTACGTTCAAAGTGGCTAAACTCGATTCACGCGAAGAAAATGGATACTGTGAAAGGTGTAGACAAGGAGAAGTTGAAAATGAACCAAACTGAAAACTCCATCCAACTGTCTTCGAAGATTGCTATCCAGAATTTACATAAGGTAGACAATTCAAGTGCTGTTACCAAAAGCAGTGATTCGGTATACTTGCACAAGGAACGTGAACCAAGATATCTGGACTCGAGAGAAGAGGATCAGATGGAAAGTACAGACCAACAGGTTGTACAGGAAACACAGTCGCCCGTGAGCGGAGAACTGCGGAAGTGTGACGTAGAACCCAATACAAGTGTCGAGAGGGCATCTTCTAGCTCGGAGCTCACAACACAACAAGAACATATTGTTACGTCGTCGTCCGATGCAAAGCAAACTAACCAGAAGGAAGGGCACAAAGAGACAATGTATAATAAGAAACGTTCATACGTTAGTCGACCTGCATTGGCCAATGATGAACGAGATCTCGTTTCTAATAAAACCCGAATGTTAACAGAAGAACAGTTGGCAAAAACATCCAGATGGAATCAATATCGCCGTGACAACGCCATAAACTTGAGGCTGGGTAAAAAGGTCGTGGAAAAACCTGTGTGCAGACGCTCCTGGCGTCTAGCCCCGCTGCAACTAGACCCTCTGCCCGAGTCCTCGGCCAACTTCTGGAAGAAAGTCATCA
Source organism: Isoperla grammatica (assembly GCA_945910005.1). NCBI lineage: Eukaryota > Metazoa > Arthropoda > Insecta > Plecoptera > Perlodidae > Isoperla > Isoperla grammatica. The sequence goes on from OX246749.1 coordinate 6,784,573, forward strand.
GTAACCTGCCACGTGTTGGTACGTACAAGCCCAGCGCGACTATTCCCGTCCCCGCTCACGTGGCCACTTCCGCCGGCGTGCGAACCCACCTCGGTACGAGACCCTTGGTGAACGAACGCGAGACGAGCGAGCCGGTCCCGACGGTCTGGAGGCTTCCGAGAGGGTCGTTTTACTCCGCGCCGGCCAGACGTGCGGCCCCGACCGCGCCCCGCCCGGACGCCGCGCCGGTACCTCGGAGCGAAGGGAAGACGTCCACGCCGAGGCTCAATGACGCGCCCAGACCCAAACTGTTCTACGTCGAGAGCCCCAACGAGGGGTCCTCGCGTACGGAAACGCGCTCGTCCGGGAGTAATGACGACGCAAGCGGAAAGGCAAGTCGTACGATTATAAAGACGGGTTCTGTGTGCGATAGTGAAAATCGATCACAGGAGTCGCCGAAGGTAAATCCTGGCAATAATTCAACAGACCTACTAAAGCACAAAAGTAATTCAGAATGTGGGAGTTTGGGGAAAACAGTTGGGTGCTTTGATGGTAATACAATCGGAGAACACCTTGATCTAACATCCCCAGTTCAAAATAGAAAACGTGTCCATTCTAGGAGTTTTGCCGAGAATCGTACTAAGGTACGAACAGAATCGACCAAATCATTCCAGAATGATGCTTTAACAATCAACAAAACATTTTCTGCTGATACGATTTTTTCTGATAGTGGTAGGTGCACCGCTATGGGCAAAGAACATTTTACCACTGTCGACAAAAACAGTGAGCTGGTCGGAAGTGACTCTGGTAATGAGATATCTTTAGGAAGTACTCAAAGGAACATGGAACGTGGCGGAGAAGGTGATATCCGTGTTAAGCAAACTCTTGTCGATCGTAAGGATAGAAATAGAGTAATGGAGAATGACACCGAAATGCGGGAGGCTCCTTCAAAAGTGAAGATTACAAACAACGTTGAGTCCAGTGAAGTGGGCGTTTCTAATCTTGCAAATGGGTCAGTAAATGGGAGAACTGTGGAGAGCGACATCAAGAAGCAAGAAGCTGCAATTGAAGCTAAGATGACGAAGAACATGGAGCGTAGTGGCGGATATGTGTCTTGTCTTGCAAACGGTGCGGTAAATGGTAGAACAGTTGAGAACGGCACCAAAAAGCAGATATCCGCGGAAATAATGACTAAGAAGAGCTTGACAAGTGATTGCAACACTCGTGACCTGAACAGCTTTACAAGCGGTGAGATAAATAACGGGCATGCTGCGGTCTGCCGCGAAAAGTTACCTTCTTTGGAAATAATGTTCCAGAAGAAACCCCTGACAACTTGCGGAGAAGGTTTAACTCATGCAGACAATACTCCCAGCAGTGTCCACAAGAAGCGTGCTATGTTTGGGGAAGAGACGTCTCTGCAGACACACCCGGACATGGACGTGGTATTGGATCAGCCATTAGAAGATCTGCAGAACCTTGTATTGGATCAGCCATTAGAAGATCTGCAGGACCTGGAAAAGAACCCGCGTTATGAAATCAGTATGGAAACTCCTACAATACAGAGCAGTATTGGCGTAAAGGGAGGTGGCAGTTCTGTCCGCGATAAAACAGTCAAGCAACAGCTTCATCCAGGGCCATTGGTTGAGATAAAGAATCTAACCTGTAACTTGGGTAATGCAAAGCAATGCAAGACACGTCTTGGTGGAATAGTTTTGAGCAAACCTGCGAGGGCACCGAAAACCCCAAAGATTGACTTTCCCAAGGAGGTGGCAAAGACACACAGTAGGTGGAAAGATATGTCTGATGTAATAAGTCTAGAGAATGACTATCGTAGCAACATCCCAGCTGAACTACCTGTAAACATGCCAAATGCACAATTATTTGTCTCGCTAACAGCTGACACGGTCAGTCAACAAACCGAGAAGCAAGTGAATGAATTACGCAGAACAACCGAAGGTTCTTCATACTCCAAGAGGAAGATGGGAACGAACTTGACTGGATGCAGCTTAAATGAAGGAAATATGCTGAAGGATTCTACAACGAATAAACATGTGTTTGATGTTTCCTCTGGGCTGAGAAGCGAACCGCCAAGCAAACAGAATTCCTCTCTTCATACCAATCAAAGACCACAAGTACCCCAAGGATTGATTTCTGCCTTACCTGTGGGCATTGAAGGAAGGCCTGCAGACTTGTGTGCGGCTGCGTATGCAAGTGGGCACTCGCTGGCCAACCCCCTCCTAGCAGCTCCGTTGACCACGCCCACTAGTCGACAACCTTGTGAGGGGCCATCTCGACCTGTGATCTTCACCAGGGTCATGCTGGAGGGGAACTCTCAGGAAACCATCATCCCGGACGCGATCCCCGACAGCCTGGGAGCCGACTCCGAGGCGTCGCAAGGCGGTGAGAGCTGGATCAGAGTGAGAGATCCGTCCAGTCTCGGACTGTCGGGACCGGTCGAGGTCGGGGGCCGACCCGTGTCTGCTTACGACGCGCTGGTGGATCGGTTGAGGCTCGGCTTCCACCTCCTTCCGTTCAACGTCGAAGTCAAGGCCAAGTTCACCATGTTCGGCAGTAAGATCCTACACGTGGCCGAATGTTTCGGTCGTCTCAGATGTTTGCTCTCCCTTTGTCCTCCGCACTTGGATACTTTTGCCAACGTAGAGTTTAGGGAATGCTTTGATCATCTGCAAAGGTACATTTATTACTTCAGACCACGGCTTTTAAATATGCAAAACCAATTCTTAAATCTGATTACTCCTAGTGTCTTCTACCAATTACTTTTTGCAATAATTACTGATTTGACTGTTCATAATAAATTTGGCTTTACTGAGGATATGTTCTACGAGTTCTATAATATAACGATAGAACAAAACGAAGTGATTGACCGAATTGGACAGTCCATTTGTGAATCAAAGTGTGCACAATGGAGAATAAGCAACTTAAATCTGTCGTTTGTTGACGGAAAGGTGGTCATCGCCAACCAACCGCAAATCGCGTACGCCGTTCAAGCACCGAGTGCAACATTAATCCCCCAGCGCAACACTCGGACTAAGAACTCTCAGCAGACAAACAAGAGACAACGTCGAAAGGTCAGCGTCCCGATTCCGAATCCTGAGATGCCACTCTTGGCGGTGAATCCATTTGAAGAACGTAATGCTGCAGTCTCGGCCCGAGGAAACGTGCCAAACGCACACGCTGCGTCTTCTCGCACGCAACAACCACACTTGTCAACGCGTGCAGATCCCAATCACGACCTCCACAATACCTGCGCTGGTGCTCTCGACTACCGAACGAACACACCCACTTTTGACAACCGTGATGCGTCTCGTGGGAACTCTTTGCTTGCCGGTCGGCCCGTGCGCCACACCGACAATACACGGTACCTAGCGCCACCGCGGACCCATATCCCCTCCACCCCACTCGATCCCTTGTCCCAGACGTCCACGGCGACTTGTTCCACTATCACCTCCGGACAAAGTTCCTCCGATTCTGAACGTGAACCGGTGGAATCGAACCAGATCTACGTGACCCCTCCGAAGGGACGGTCGACGGATTACGATCCGATTGCGGCCATGGCGGACTGCTGGCAACATTGCTTGAAGATCGCAACGCACAGAGGCCAGCCTCCGACTAACCAACAGGCAACTCAATCGCAGTTGCCCCACCCAACTGCCCAAGGGCCGATAACATCCGGAGAATGGAATCGAATACCCCTCTCCTCAAGTAGTTCAAACGCCCGTTCGAATGACCGATTACCTTGTGTGCGGCCCGAAACGAACGGATTACATATGTGCGTCTGCGGGTGTGGCGCTATTGTGACCGCCAAGTCGTCAAGTGTTTCGAAGGTTCCGCCGGTTCCTCGTCTCGAACCGCATCCGAGCCGGCCCGCAGATTTGCCTCCCTTGATAGCCATCCCGCATGACTACGTCCCACAGCAGTATTTTCAGGGCACTGTTTGGCAGCAAACACCACGGGTCATGCCAACCAATGCGGTTCATCCACGTGTATCCAGTACACAACATCACAGTAGACCATCGCCGTCGGCCTACACAGCCAGTGTACAAGACAGTCCCAGGAAAGTTACACAGCAAACTGCGCCGGGTATTTGTCTTTCACCGATTGATGCAATTCGTGCGTCAGTGTCTAGTACGCAAGAACCCATCAGATTGTCACAGTCAGCTAATGTAGATGGAGTGGAGCCAAGAAACTCAGACGGTCTGTTTGGGGCCAGTACTCCAGATGTGTTACCGCTTGCTCCAAGTCGTCAGACACAGGGCCGTCACATCACTCTAAGCCAGCTCCTCGAATCCACGTCCAAGGATTTGGGACCCTCTGGGGAACAAGATGTTGGTCAGTCGATCACGTCAACTTGCGATCCTGTACCTCGTTGCTATACTAACGTTAATCGTCGCTGTGGTAACATCTCCATAGGCGAGTTAGTGGAGGGTGTCGTGCGATCCAGTCTTGAGTCTTCCGACGTTGCGGAAACGGTCGCAAAAGTACCGACGGAAGAATCACCAACAGTGTCTTCTACGTCCCGGTCGGATGTCGCGGTGGTCCAATCGGATTCCGAGTGCGTTTGGTCCCCTTCGGACGAAACTGCGGTGCCAAATGACCAAAATGCCCCCACGAGCAAAGACTGTACTGAAATCTGTGAACTCGACAGCTTGTCAGATGAAGTTGGCAAAGTGAAGTTCGGGATAGATGATATGCTCGTGTTGCAACGTGAGACAGAGTCATCGCCCGATATTTATGCGGATGACAGCCCTAAGAGTCCTCTAGTGTCGCAACATGAAACAGACGCATCGCCCGGTATTTATGCGGATGACAGCCCTAAGAGTCCTCTAGTGTCGCAACATGAAACAGACGCATCGCCCGGTATTTATGCGGATGACAGCCCTAAGAGTCCTCTAGTGTCGCAACATGAAACAGACGCATCGCCCGGTATTTATGTGGATGACAGCCCTAAGAGTCCTCTAGTGTCGCAACATGAAACAGACGCATCGCCCGGTATTTATGCGGATGACAGCCCTACGAGTCCTCTTGTGTCGCAATATGAAACAGACGCATCGCCCGGTATTTATGCGGATGACAGCCCTAAGAGTCCTCTAGTGTCGCAACATTTAACAGACGCATCGCCCGGTATTTATGCGGATGACAGCCCTAAGAGTCCTCTAGTGTCGCAACATGAAACAGACGCATCGCCCGGTATTTATGCGGATGACAGCCCTAAGAGTCCTCTAGTGTCGCAACATGAAACAGACGCATCGCCCGGTATTTATTCGGATGACAGCCCTAAGAGTCCTCTAGTGTCGCAACATGAAACAGACGCATCGCCCGGTATTTATGTGGATGACAGCCCTAAGAGTCCTCTAGTGTCGCAACATGAAACAGACGCATCGCCCGGTATTTATGCGGATGACAGCCCTAAGAGTCTTCTAGTGTCGCAACATGAAACAGACGCATCGCCCGGTATTTATGCGGATGACAGCCCTAAGAGTCCTCTAGTTTCGCAACATGAAACAGACGCATCGACCGGTATTTATGCGGATGACAACTCTGAGAGAGATATGAATTGTCTGTTGGCGTCTTCGACTGACTTTGAGCTGGAGGAACATGAACAACTCGTCATCGAAGACGACGTCATAAGTATGACGCACGACGCGAGTTCCGACGCTTGGGTCGAGCAGATTCGCTTTTCGATCGATCTGACAAACTCGTATGGAGACACGATCGAATTTGCCGACTCGTCCGAGGTCGCCAACGCGGCAGGTCTTCCGAAACAGTCGAGCGGAAATACGTTGAGCGTTGCAGACGCGGCATCCGGTCCGCGGACGAGGGAAACTGAGACCAACAAAGACGTAAGCTTCAGCTCAAGGATAGAGGAGGTGGACATATCCAGTGACAGAGCGACGTCGTCCAAAGACAAAGCGAGCTCGCGCGGACCGATAGAAGAGATTGATATATCGGACGAGCCCGAACCACCGGCTCAGATTACGCCTGCGGACAAACCGAGCGGAGGGAGCAGAGTTGCGGCGTCCAAGGGGAAGAAGAAGAAGAAGAAGAAGAATAAGACAAAGAAGATCTCGGCGGAAGAGGTTGTGATCTTGATCGAGGATTCTGACGACGATGATGTCGCTGTGGTAAGTAAAATGATTAATGTTCCATTCTCGTCTTACACTTCAAAACTACCATTGACAACCTGACACTAAACCTTTAAACTGGGCGAGATTCTAACGCTAGACCAGAAAAGCCGACAATTTTGCGACAAATCCGCTATTTTGTACAAACTTGTAAGCGTTCAAAATTTAAAAAGCGAAGTTTGTGGTAAAAATAGATACCAAACAAAAATGCAAAAAATTTTCAAAAAAGAGGCCAAGTCCAAAACGGAGAAGACAAACCGTTACAAACCAAAGAGGGCACACGTACAAAAAATGCCAATTTTAAAAGAGGCTCAACATTTAAAGGGGTGATATCTAAAATTGTGGCCAGGCCAATTATTTTATTTCCAATAGATAAATATAGTAATTATAATTAAATAAACAATTATATAAATGTTTACATCACTTAATAATTGATAAATAAATATATTAACATTAATTGCAAAATTAAATTATCTTATTGAAACATTTCGAGGTGGAAAAAACAAAATGAACACACTGTATTTATAATTAAAAGCTTGGCTGATGAATTTGCATTCTCAGTTTTATTTTCCAAGTCCTAAAATGTTTTTTTTTTTAATTTTTAAATTTTTTTTTATTTATGAATTGGTCCCATACAGCATTTTATGCCATTTAAAAGTGACCAGTATAACAACGGATGGTTAACAACGATGCGTGATGAAGAAGAAGGGAGGAGGGGAAACCCGGTACCGTAGCCTAGTCCTGTCGAAAAGTACCAAGGGGACCACCAGCTTTACGTCCCATCCGAAAGGACGGTGCAACTTTGACCAGTTATATAGGTTCCTCCACTAACCTGTTACCTGTACTGCCGAGCAGTTGACGAGAAGAACGAAGCTGTTACACAAGCTTTCGAACCCTCCAATCTGCTCTAACCATGATGGTAACTAGTGTTTCAGAGGAGAATGGTCACCCATCCACCTCCTGACCTAGCCCAAGCTTCGGTGTTCGTATGGGAATCAGCTAAGCGACCGCGGCTAAACCGTTAGCTCACTCACACTAACTCAGTTTATTTAATTTTGTAATTTCTCGAATTACATTATTAAATTGACTTTAAAGTTCATTAACTTGATGAGTTATTACTTATTACAATTATTGCTTTATAGTACGTAATAAATAATATATTACCCAAAGCCAAATTGCAAATTCATCGGCCAAGCTTTTCCTTATAACTACAGTGTGTTCATTTTGTTTTTCCCACCTCGAAATGTTTCAATAAGTTTATTTAATTTTGTAATTGCTGTTAATATATTTATTTATCAATTATTAAGTGATGTAAACATTTATATATTTGTTTATTTAATTATAATTAGTATATTTGTATAGTAAATAAAATAATTGGCTTGGCCACAATTTTAGATACCACTCCTTTAAATGTTGAGCCTCTTTTGAAATTGGCGTTTTTTGTACGTGTGCCCTCTTTGGTTTGTAACGGTTTGTCTTCTCCGTTTTGGACTTGGCATCTTTTTTGCAAATTTTTTGCATTTTTGTTTGGTATATCGATGCTTTAATAAAAAAAAAAGACTGGTCTTGGCATGTATCCTTGGTATATATATGTAATTTTGTAATAATATAATAAATAAGGTAAGCACGTGGAAATATTTGACATTTGTGTTCGTACAACGGTATGACCGAGTATGTATGTATTACAAGAGTATAATAATAATATTAATAAGCTTGTGTTTTCAGGTGTTTGAGGTGGTTGGCGAGCCGTCGCGACCTCGGAAGACCTCCAGTGACCGCGTTGACCTCCACTCCTCCGCCACGGTGACGGAGGTCAACATCGACAGTATACTGGAGGACAGTGATATCAAGTGTCAACTGTGCGACAGTCTGGCATCACTGTACTGCTCGCGGTGCAGGAGACTCTACTACTGCAGCACAGAGTGCCAGGTATTATTATTATTAGTATTTGATAACGCTTCATTAATGGGTAATAACTAGTGTTTCATGAAAATAGCATTTTCAATTGTCATTTTATAGCGTTTAGTAGCATCTATTTTTTTTGCCAAGATTAAAAAACTTGAGAATGAAGTTTTCTCAAATTTTTATTTTTAAATCATGTCATACTATTAAAATTAAATCAACCAAATTGCATTTATCATAATCAAAGTATAATTAATATGTTAAATATTATAAAATAGGAACAGAAAAACCTAAGTTTCTATACTGAAAAAAAGCGAAAAAAAATATTTTAACAACATTGGTATAATCATGAAAATATGCTCAGCAGAGCACATCATTAACATTTTAGGTTACTTATAACAATTAGTAATTGGCCTAAAACAGTAAAATGGCCCCCTTACCCGCGCTCGGTCGCGGCCTCCTTGCCCGCGCTCGGTCCCGGCCTCCTTGTTACGCTCGGTCGCGGCCTCCTTGCCCGCGCTCGGTCGCGGCCTCCTTGCCCGCGCTCGGTCGCAGCCTCCTTGTTACGCTCGGTTGCGGCCTCCTTGCCCGCGCTCGGTCGCAGCCTCCTTGTTACGCTCGGTTGCGGCCTCCTTGCCCGCGCTCGGTCGCAGCCTCCTTGTTACGCTCGGTTGCGGCCTCCTTGCCCGCGCTCGGTCCCGGCCTCCTTGTTACGCTCGGTCGCGGCCTCCTTGCCCGCGCTCGGTCCCGGCCTCCTTGTTACGCTCGGTCGCGGCCTCCTTGCCCGCGCTCGGTCGCAGCCTCCTTGTTACGCTCGGTCGCGGCCTCCTCGCCCGCGCTCGGTCGCAGCCTCCTTGTTACGCTCGGTCGCGGCCTCCTTGGCCGCGCTCGGTCCCGGCCTCCTTGTTACGCTCGGTCGCGGCCTCCTTGCCCGCGCTCGGTCGCAGCCTCCTTGTTACGCTCGGTCGCGGCCTCCTTGCCCGCGCTCGGTCGCAGCCTCCTTGTTACGCTCGGTTGCGGCCTCCTTGTTACGCTCGGTCGCAGCCTCCTTGTTACGCTCGGTTGCGGCCTCCTTGCCCGCGCTCGGTCGCGGCCTCCTTGCCCGCGCTCGGTCGCGGCCTCCTTGTTACGCTCGGTCCCGGCCTCCTTGTTACGCTCGGTCGCAGCCTCCTTGTTACGCTCGGTTGCGGCCTCCTTGCCCGCGCTCGGTCGCGGCCTCCTTGCCCGCGCTCGGTCGCGGCCTCCTTGTTACGCTCGGTCGCGGCCTCCTTGTTACGCTCGGTCGCAGCCTCCTTGTTACGCTCGGTTGCGGCCTCCTTGCCCGCGCTCGGTCGCGGCCTCCTTGCCCGCGCTCGGTCGCGGCCTCCTTGTTACGCTCGGTCGCGGCCTCCTTGTTACGCTCGGTCCCGGCCTCCTTGCCCGCGCTCGGTCGCGGCCTCCTTGCCCGCGCTCGGTCGCGGCCTCCTTGTTACGCTCGGTCCCGGCCTCCTTGCCCGCGCTCGGTCGCGGCCTCCTTGCCCGCGCTCGGTCGCGGCCTCCTTGCCCGCGCTCGGTCGCGGCCTCCTTGCCCGCGCTCGGTCGCGGCCTCCTTGTTACGCTCGGTCCCGGCCTCCTTGCCCGCGCTCGGTCCCGGCCTCTTTGCCCGCGCTCGGTCGCGGCCTCTTTGCCCGCGCTCGGTCACGGCCACCTTGCCCGCGCTCGGTCGCGGCCTCCTTGCCCGCCCTCGGTCCCGGCCTCCTTGCCCGCGCTCGGTCCCGGCCTCCTTGCCCGCGCTCGGTCGCGGCCTCCTTGCCCGCGCTCGGTCGCGGCCTCCTTGCCCGCCCTCGGTCCCGGCCTCCTTGCCCGCCCTCGGTCCCGGCCTCCTTGCCCGCGCTCGGTCCCGGCCTCCTTGCCCGCGCTCGGTCACGGCCACCTTGCCCGCGCTCGGTCGCGGCCTCCTTGCCCGCGCTCGGTCCCGGCCTCCTTGCCCGCGCTCGGTCACGGCCACCTTGCCCGCGCTCGGTCGCGGCCTCCTTGCCCGCCCTCGGTCCCGGCCTCCTTGCCCGCCCTCGGTCCCGGCCTCCTTGCCCGCGCTCGGTCCCGGCCTCCTTGCCCGCGCTCGGTCGCGGCCTCCTTGCCCGCGCTCGGTCGCGGCCTCCTTGCCCGCCCTCGGTCCCGGCCTCCTTGCCCGCGCTCGGTCACGGCCACCTTGCCCGCGCTCGGTCGCGGCCTCCTTGCCCGCGCTCGGTCCCGGCCTCCTTGCCCGCGCTCGGTCGCGGCCTCCTTGCCCGCGCTCGGTCGCGGCCTCCTTGCCCGCGCTCGGTCGCGGCCTCCTTGCCCGCGCTCGGTTGCGGCCTCCTTGCCAGCGCTCGGTCGCGGCCTCCTTGCCCGCGCTCGGTCGCGGCCTCCTTGTTACGCTCGGTCGCGGCCTCCTTGCCCGCGCTCGGTTGCGGCCTCTTTGCCCGCGCTCGGTCGCGGCCTCCTTGCCCGCGCTCGGTCGCGGCCTCCTTGTTACGCTCGGTCGCGGCCTCCTTGCCCGCGCTCGGTCGCGGCCTCCTTGCCCGCGCTCGGTCGCGGCCTCCTTGTTACGCTCGGTCGCGGCCTCCTTGCCCGCGCTCGGTCGCGGCCTCCTTGCCCGCGCTCGGTCGCGGCCTCCTTGCCCGCGCTCGGTCGCGGCCTCCTTGCCCGCGCTCGGTCGCAGCCTCCTTGTTACGCTCGGTCGCGGCCTCCTTGCCCGCGCTCGGTCGCGGCCTCCTTGCCCGCGCTCGGTCGCGGCCTCCTTGCCCGCGCTCGGTCGCAGCCTCCTTGTTACGCTCGGTCGCGGCCTCCTTGCCCGCGCTCGGTCGCGGCCTCCTTGCCCGCGCTCGGTCGCGGCCTCCTTGCCCGCGCTCGGTCGCGGCCTCCTTGCTACGCTCAGTCGCGGCCTCCTTGCCAGCGCTCGGTCGCGGCCTCCTTGTTACGCTCGGTCGCGGCCTCCTTGCCCGCGCTCGGTCGCGGCCACCTTGCCCGCGCTCGGTCGCGGCCTCCTTGCCCGCGCTCGGTCGCGGCCACCTTGCCCGCGCTCGGTCGCGGCCTCCTTGCCCGCGCTCGGTCGCAGCCTTCTTGTTACGCTCGGTCGCGGCCTCCTTGCCCGCGCTCGGTCGCGGCCTCCTTGCTACGCTCAGTCGCGGCCTCCTTGCCCGCGCTCGGTCGCGGCCTCCTTGCCCGCGCTCGGTCGCGGCCTCCTTGTTACGCTCGGTCGCGGCCTCCTTGTCCGCGCTCGGTCGCGGCCTCCTTGCCCGCGCTCGGTCGCGGCCTCCTTGCGCCTTGAAATAACGACCCTCTTCATATTGACACCCAGTCAAATTAGAGAACACAACATGCGTTGCAACAGTTTACGGGGGTAAAAACTGTGAATTTCCATAAAAATACTAATTGTTATGGTTTAATGTCACCACGATTAAATCGTGATTAATCTGCATTTAAATAATTAATATTTGATAATTTATTTAGGTGGCTCGTTGGTCCAGTGGTTAGCATCCCTGCTTCCATTGCAGAAGGTCCCGGGTTCAAATCCCGGTTCAGGCAGAAGTTGTTTAACTTCTAATAAGGATTCAGTTCCATTACTTCTTGTCTTAGGAATAAGAAAGCGGTGACTTTGGAGCCGTCCTAGCAACGAAGCACTCAATAAATTCAAAGTTGTTTTGAATCGGCCTTGTTGATTCTGATATTTGTCCGCAGGTGTTCGCACTGTCCAATCACTGATTCATATGTTTCGTATTTGAAATATCGATCTTTGACTGGTTATCGCTCACTCGCCGACGGTGTTCGGAGCCCACAGGGTTGGTTTAATCGCTTTAAATTAAAGTCCACCACTGCAAATCAGTTTCATTACTGAGTTGGTAGACTCTAAATGTGAATTTATTTATTTATTTTATTTATTTGTTTTTTGTTTGTATGTTTCAAATGTAGGTCTACTCAGCTTCTGTAGTATTCAATGTTTTATTTGTTCTTGCCATGTTATTGCCGGGTTACGGATGTACTGTGACCGGTTCTGGGCTGCAAAGGATATAAAGTTTTTAAAAAATTATTTTTAATTTTATTCCCATGAGTCACATGACTGTTTACAGGATGCAATTAGTAACAGAAGTTAGAGATGCGTCTAGGTTAAAATGCACTCGAACACTCGATGATTATAAGAACCCAAACAATGCTGAAACTAGGTAGTTAATAACTATTCATCTGTGGACCTGCATTAATTTGTTGATTCTTCTTTGCTTATTAATGAAATCTGCAGGATAACATTTTATTCTAGAGATAGTATGTGTGTTGCTTAAATGTTGTCTTACGATACTGGGATAACATGACTGTATAGTGCCTGCCTTTCTAATAGGGGGTCTGGGTATTTCATAAGATTACACATTCCTATGTACGTGTCTACTTGTAGAAAATATCTGTGTACAAAGTAGTATATGAAGCACCCCCCCCCCCCCCCCCCTCCATTGCCACTTGAAATTTTAAACCCAATGTTGAAATACTTGTCAGTTTTACAAGGACAGACAGACCACCTGTTTGCAAACCTTGATCTTTATTGTGAATGCCTGGAACATAATGATTGGAATAAAATAAAATAAATCATCTTCTTTAACTGTAGGTCACTATGAAGAAAACTACATGTTGATTAAATATTTGTAAAAAATATATAAATAACAAATATAAAAATATAAAAAATGTTAAGAATATAATATTTATTTAAGAAATTGTTATTTATTATTTGTGTAAATATTTTGACTTGATCATATTTTTTAAGTTTTTTGTCATTATGTTTCAGTCGAAACACTGGGTTGCGGAGCACCATGATAATTGCGGAAAATAGCATCTCGCAGTGATCCTCGACCAATAAATGCCAACAACCCGATCATCGAGTGCCAACAACTCGATCATCGAGTGCCAACAACTTGACCAACGAGTGCCAACAACTCGACCATCGAGTACCAACAACTCGATCATCGAGTGCCAACAACTCGATCATTGAGTGCCAACAACTCGATCATCGAGTGCCAACAACTCGACCATCGAGTGCCAACAACTCGATCATCGCCAACAACTCGACTATTGAGTGCTCACAACTCGATCATCGAGTGCTCACAACTCGATCATCGAGTGCCAACAACTCGACTATTGAGTGCTTACAACTCGATCATCGAGTGCTCACAACTTGATCGTCGAGTGCCAACAACTCGACCATTGAGTGCTTACAACTCGATCATCGAGTGCCAACTTATTTCTTTTGTTAGGTAGGTTCCTAGTTCCTTCAACTGGCATAGACAATGATGATATCCCGATGTGTTCATACTTTATGGTTATCTCGTGTTGTTAAAATGTCATTGCTGTCTTGTTGTTCCTATTATACGTGTTTGTCGTAGCCTAACTGTTCCTATGTCCTACGTTTCAGGCGGACAACACGCTCACACTTCCATCATTCGATCTTAGAATTGCTGTAACCATGGTTTGTCTAAAGGATGGTCCACACAGATTTTTTAACCATAAGATTTAAGGTTTAACGCGTAGTCGTAAAGTTGGATCATAGGAAACACGTACTGGCGTTTACACAAAGTTTTAGTTTTAACTTTTAAGACATTGTTTTCATTGTTGTTCTTAAAACAACGTCTTAAAACCTTAAATCTTATGCTTAAAAAATCTGTGTGGACCAGCCTTTAAGTAGAATCAAGTTATGAAAATGAAATGTGATCACTTCCCTATAAAGTTTTCTATTACAACAAATATCTACACAATATTTACATCAAAGTATTATGTAGGCCTAGTAGGTAAAATAATTCTGATTCTTATTTCAATTTTCTAGAATTGTTTGTTGTTTGTAGATAATGTAATTATAAGTAATGATTATTGTTTTATTAATATTGTTCTTACTCTGTTGGTGCGTCGTCGTGTGTTGCCCACTTGCTCAACGAATAACTGTGAATGTGTTGCCTCTAAAGTCTAAAGTGATATTTGCTCCAAACAAGCACGGCAGCTAATACAGTAGATGATTTTTATGTAGTATTTCTTGAAACCAGCCAAGAGTTTCAAATCTGTATTTACTACAGTTTGGTGAATTCTGACGTTAAGGCTGTACGTCCGCCCACCTTATGGAACCCGCGATTGTGTCGGTTAAATTTGCTTTATGGTGCTTTAAAATACAGAAGTCGGAAAGTAAACCAAAATATGTCGTCAAAATATGCTCTTGTTCCAAGAACTTTCAGTTCCAAGTTAAACTACAGTTGATTACGTAGCAAATGGTAGCCCCACCTATGTATTATGGATCAGTATGTATTAGCAATGTATACCTGTATGGCCTTGGGATAACTCTGCTTGTCATACGAGGCAACCGAGTGAAGTCCTCGTCTGCCCCTCGTCCTCATCTTGATCCGTCTTAAGGTGGAAGGGTAGTTTCCCCATGAAAACCGCACAAAATTGAAGTGTGTTTGTAATATCTTAAGAACGCTACACAATATTGAAAAAGTGATCAGTGAGCATGATACGGTTTTGTTAAAACTAAAAATTGGTAAAAAGTTCAAAATATTTTTATGGTTACAGAAAAATTAAGCAATTAATTTACATTGCTGGTACCAATGACAACATTTAGGATTCAATTATTTGAAACTTTTTTAATCTAGCTTTTAGTTCTTACGAATGTATATTAAGCTCATTAACACTTTTTCACTACTGTACTTTGTAGCTTTATCAAGATATTACCAAAAAGTTTCATTCTGCACAGTTTTTATAGTGTACCTACCCTCTGGGAGTAATCTACTGGCTCTTATAACCACAGGGGGCACTTCTTACTTTCCATGGGGTGTAGCCTGCATTCGTGACAGATGATGTGTTGTGTGAACTCCTGCAACACTTCATTGTGTTATAGTGTACCTACCCTTTGGCAGTAATCTACTTGCACTTGTAACCACAGGGGGCACTTCTTACTTTCCATGGGGTGTAGCCTGCATTCGTGACAGATGATGTGTTGTGTGAACTCCTGCAACACTTCATTGTGTTATAGTGTACCTACCCTTTGGCAGTAATCTACTTGCACTTGTAACCACAGGGGGCACTTCTTACTTTCCATGGGGTGTAGCCTGCATTCGTGACAGATGATGTGTTGTGTGAACTCCTGCAACACTTCATTGTGTTATAGTGTACCTACCCTTTGGCAGTAATCTACTTGCACTTGTAACCACAGGAGCACTTCTTACTTTCCATGGGGTGTAGCCTGCATTCGTGACAGATGATGTGTTGTGTGAACTCCTGCAACACTTCATTGTGTTATAGTGTACCTACCCTTTGGCAGTAATCTACTTGCACTTGTAACCACAGGGGGCACTTCTTACTTTCCATGGGGTGTAGCCTGCATTCGTGACAGATGATGTGTTGTGTGAACTCCTGCAACACTTCATTGTGTTATAGTGTACCTACCCTTTGGCAGTAATCTACTTGCACTTGTAACCACAGGGGGCACTTCTTACTTTCCATGGGGTGTAGCCTGCATTCGTGACAGATGATGTGTTGTGTGAACTCCTGCAACACTTCATTGTGTTATAGTGTACCTACCCTTTGGCAGTAATCTACTTGCACTTGTAACCACAGGGGGCACTTCTTACTTTCCATGGGGTGTAGCCTGCATTCGTGACAGATGATGTGTTGTGTGAACTCCTGCAACACTTCATTGTGTTATAGTGTACCTACCCTTTGGCAGTAATCTACTTGCACTTGTAACCACAGGGGCACTTCTTACTTTCCATGGGGTGTAGCCTGCATTCGTGACAGATGATGTGTTGTGTGAACTCCTGCAACACTTCATTGTGTTATAGTGTACCTACCCTTTGGCAGTAATCTACTTGCACTTGTAACCACAGGAGCACTTCTTACTTTCCATGGGGTGTAGCCTGCATTCGTGACAGATGATGTGTTGTGTGAACTCCTGCAACACTTCATTGTGTTATAGTGTACCTACCCTTTGGCAGTAATCTACTTGCACTTGTAACCACAGGGGGCACTTCTTACTTTCCATGGGGTGTAGCCTGCATTCGTGACAGATGATGTGTTTTGTGAACTCCTGCAACACTTCATTGTGTTATAGTGTACCTACCCTTTGGCAGAAATCTACTTGCACTTGTAACCACAGGGGGCACTTCTTACTTTCCATGGGGTGTAGCCTGCATTCGTGACAGATGATGTGTTGTGTGAACTCCTGCAACACTTCATTGTGTTATAGTGTACCTACCCTTTGGCAGTAATCTACTTGCACTTGTAACCACAGGGGGCACTTCTTACTTTCCATGGGGTGTAGCCTGCATTCGTGACAGATGATGTGTTGTGTGAACTCCCGCAACACTTCATTGTGTTATAGTGTACCTACCCTTTGGCAGTAATCTACTTGCACTTGTAACCACAGGGGGCACTTCTTACTTTCCATGGGGTGTAGCCTGCATTCGTGACAGATGATGTGTTGTGTGAACTCCTGCAACACTTCATTGTGTTATAGTGTACCTACCCTTTGGCAGTAATCTACTTGCACTTGTAACCACAGGGGGCACTTCTTACTTTCCATGGGGTGTAGCCTGCATTCGTGACAGATGATGTGTTGTGTGAACTCCTGCAACACTTCATTGTGTTATAGTGTACCTACCCTTTGGCAGTAATCTACTTGCACTTGTAACCACAGGGGGCACTTCTTACTTTCCATGGGGTGTAGCCTGCATTCGTGACAGATGATGTGTTGTGTGAACTCCCGCAACACTTCATTGTGTTATAGTGTACCTACCCTTTGGCAGTAATCTACTTGCACTTGTAACCACAGGGGGCACTTCTTACTTTCCATGGGGTGTAGCCTGCATTCGTGACAGATGATGTGTTGTGTGAACTCCCGCAACACTTCATTGTGTTATAGTGTACCTACCCTTTGGCAGTAATCTACTTGCACTTGTAACCACAGGGGGCACTTCTTACTTTCCATGGGGTGTAGCCTGCATTCGTGACAGATGATGTGTTGTGTGAACTCCTGCAACACTTCATTGTGTTATAGTGTACCTACCCTTTGGCAGTAATCTACTTGCACTTGTAACCACAGGGGGCACTTCTTACTTTCCATGGGGTGTAGCCTGCATTCGTGACAGATGATGTGTTGTGTGAACTCCTGCAACACTTCATTGTGTTATAGTGTACCTACCCTTTGGCAGTAATCTACTTGCACTTGTAACCACAGGGGGCACTTCTTACTTTCCATGGGGTGTAGCCTGCATTCGTGACAGATGATGTGTTGTGTGAACTCCTGCAACACTTCATTGTGTTATAGTATACCTACCCTTTGGCAGTAATCTACTTGCACTTGTAACCACAGGGGGCACTTCTTACTTTCCATGGGGTGTAGCCTGCATTCGTGACAGATGATGTGTTGTGTGAACTCCTGCAACACTTCATTGTGTTATAGTGTACCTACCCTTTGGCAGTAATCTACTTGCACTTGTAACCACAGGGGCACTTCTTACTTTCCATGGGGTGTAGCCTGCATTCGTGACAGATGATGTGTTGTGTGAACTCCTGCAACACTTCATTGTGTTATAGTGTACCTACCCTTTGGCAGTAATCTACTTGCACTTGTAACCACAGGGGGCACTTCTTACTTTCCATGGGGTGTAGCCTGCAGTCGTGACAGATGATGTTTTGTGTGAACTCCTGCAACACTTCATTGTGTTATAGTGTACCTACCCTTTGGCAGTAATCTACTTGCACTTGTAACCACAGGGGGCACTTCTTTCTTTCCATGGGGTGTAGCCTGCATTCGTGACAGATGATGTGTTGTGTGAACTCCTGCAACACTTCATTGTGTTATAGTGTACCTACCCTTTGGCAGTAATCTACTTGCACTTGTAACCACAGGGGGCACTTCTTACTTTCCATGGGGTGTAGCCTGCATTCGTGACAGATGATGTGTTGTGTGAACTCCTGCAACACTTCATTGTGTTATAGTATACCTACCCTTTGGCAGTAATCTACTTGCACTTGTAACCACAGGGGGCACTTCTTACTTTCCATGGGGTGTAGCCTGCATTCGTGACAGATGATGTGTTGTGTGAACTCCTGCAACACTTCATTGTGTTATAGTGTACCTACCCTTTGGCAGTAATCTACTTGCACTTGTAACCACAGGGGCACTTCTTACTTTCCATGGGGTGTAGCCTGCATTCGTGACAGATGATGTGTTGTGTGAACTCCTGCAACACTTCATTGTGTTATAGTGTACCTACCCTTTGGCAGTAATCTACTTGCACTTGTAACCACAGGGGGCACTTCTTACTTTCCATGGGGTGTAGCCTGCAGTCGTGACAGATGATGTTTTGTGTGAACTCCTGCAACACTTCATTGTGTTATAGTGTACCTACCCTTTGGCAGTAATCTACTTGCACTTGTAACCACAGGGGGCACTTCTTACTTTCCATGGGGTGTAGCCTGCATTCGTGACAGATGATGTGTTGTGTGAACTCCTGCAACACTTCATTGTGTTATAGTGTACCTACCCTTTGGCAGTAATCTACTTGCACTTGTAACCACAGGAGCACTTCTTACTTTCCATGGGGTGTAGCCTGCATTCGTGACAGATGATGTGTTGTGTGAACTCCTGCAACACTTCATTGTGTTATAGTGTACCTACCCTTTGGCAGTAATCTACTTGCACTTGTAACCACAGGGGGCACTTCTTACTTTCCATGGGGTGTAGCCTGCATTCGTGACAGATGATGTGTTGTGTGAACTCCTGCAACACTTCATTGTGTTATAGTGTACCTACCCTTTGGCAGAAATCTACTTGCACTTGTAACCACAGGGGGCACTTCTTACTTTCCATGGGGTGTAGCCTGCATTCGTGACAGATGATGTGTTGTGTGAACTCCTGCAACACTTCATTGTGTTAAGTCAGCTCCATCTGTTTATACCAACATTAAGCCTTATTCTCTTATCACCATTCGGCACTTGCCAAGGTTTCGTTTGTAAGGGGACACAATTGTAATAATTGTAATTGTAGGTTATAATTAGGGATGTGCGGGTAGTGATTTTTGAGTTCGGGTCGGGCTCGGGTCGGGTACTTCAGGTACCTGCGGGCTCGGGTTCGGGTCGCGTCGGGTAGTGTAAAAAACTAATAATTAATAAAAATGTATCCATCAATAGAAAATACGTTACATAAAATGTAGTTGTGTACGAATCTACGATATTTGAATCCGAATCTACTTCAACACATTCGAATTTACTAATTATTTGAAACTTTGAATTTCCCGCCGTATTTCACGCTATTTCCGCCAAGAAGGCGGTGGGGAGTTCTGGCATATTGCGCCATCTTTGTTTAGATCATGGTCAAATGTCAAATACATCGTGAAATCATGGTGAAATATTGTTATTCACCTAGGCTACACTATATTCATGAAATAAAAATAAAGTAAGATAGAAGGTAAGGCATCCTCATATAAATATCAGTTCCTCCCAAGCTTCCTCGTCTTGCAGCTTCATATTGAAATTCACAATTTCGACCAATCATAACCTCGAAATTATGTTGTACTAGGCCTAGGCTACCCGACCCGGTTTTTTCGGGCATAATTTACGGCCCGACCCGACCTCGGGTAAATTTTGTTACCCGAAAAATACCCGTTTTTCGGGTACCCACACATCCCTAGTAATAATTTTATAATTAACTTTATTAGGCCTACTGGTGCATATCACATTCATGTTTTTGCAATAACCTTTGTGATCTATTCATACTGTCGGCTTTCACTCCTTGAACACACGAGCCAAAATAATTCAAACACTCAATCTGGCAACAGTGTATTTGTATATTACTGAACCTTGGGTACTATCTTGTAAGCTTCCTTCCAAAGTTTTTCATGTTTGTGAGTAGCTGCCTTGCCCAACGCAACAGTTGCCCCAATGTGCCTGCAACGGTTCGTAGACTGACGTAGGCCGGTAGGGGTTCGCAGGATTAACACTGAAGACAAGTGCAACAGTGTGCACAGATTTCGAAAAGTTTTTAATAAGTTTTTTTTTTTTTTTAAGAATAACGTTCCTATTTGAATGTCTACTAAATAATTCTCTATTTTAGTTTAGTTTTTAATACATTTATACTAGGAGTTTACAAAAGAATTAGAACGAAGCAAACTGGAAATAATGTGTTATCTTGATAAGACTCCGATGTGAGGGTCTAGAGTTGAAAGTAACATTGAACGAGCATAAACGAGACGTCTTTATCTCATTTCAACGCTACTTCCAGCTCAAGTGGGCCATCGTTCTTGCTGCCATGGAGTGTTATTATATGAGTGGATCACTAATTACACTCTATATTTATACTTAAACAGTTTAATATTTCCTTAAACATATACAGTATATTGGAGAATCAATGTTATTGGAAAGAAGTAAAAGGCTCTGGTGAAATATAAATCATCAGCCAATGTATTTGTAATTTTAATTTTGATGAATTTTATTTTATTGACTCGACACAGTTGGTATCTACTGAGTTAAGGATTATTATTATTGATGTTAATATTGTATTGAGCCAAGGTCAAGAAACTGACTACATACTGAATTGTCCATGTTATTTAAAGTGGTTTAAAAAAGTTTGGGAACCACTGGCACAGTTGAATGATTATTGATTCGGATATAATAAGCACTTGGCTTTTTCAAATATTGGCATTGGTTGGGTAATGCCTCACTGATCTATGACGCTACCATCCACAAGGCCTGGCATTGGTTGGTTAATGCCTCACTGATCTATGACGCCAGCATCCACAAGGCCTGGCATCGGTTGGGTAATGCCTCACTGATCTATGACGCCAGCATCCACAAGCCTGGCATTGGTTGGGTAATGCCTCACTGATCTATGACGCCAGCATCCACAAGGCCTGGCATCGGTTGGGTAATGCCTCACTGATCTATGACGCCAGCATCCACAAGGCCTGGCATTGGTTGGTTAATGCCTCACTGATCTATGACGCCAGCATCCACAAGGCCTGGCATTGGTTGGTTAATGCCTCACTGATCTATGACGCCAGCATCCACAAGGCCTGGCATTGGTTGGTTAATGCCTCACTGATCTATGACGCCAGCATCCACAAGGCCTGGCATTGGTTGGTTAATGCCTCACTGATCTATGACGCCAGCATCCACAAGGCCTGGCATTGGTTGGTTAATGCCTCACTGATCTATGACGCCAGCATCCACAAGGCCTGGCATTGGTTGGTTAATGCCTCACTGATCTATGACGCCAGCATCCACAAGGCCTGGCATTGGTTGGGTAATGCCTCACTGATCTATGACGCCAGCATCCACAAGGCCTGGCATTGGTTGGTTAATGCCTCACTGATCTATGAGCCTAGCATCCACAAGGCCTGGTATTGGTTGGGTAATGCCTCACTGATCTATGACGCCAGCATCCACAAGGCCTGGCATTGGTTGGTTAATGCCTCACTGATCTATGACGCCAGCATCCACAAGGCCTGGCATTGGTTGGGTAATGCCTCACTGATCTATGACGCCAGCATCCACAAGGCCTGGCATTGGTTGGTTAATGCCTTACTGATCTATGACGCCAGCATCCACAAGGCCTGGCATTGGATGATTGAGGCCTCACTGATCTATGACGCCAGCATCCACAAGGCCTGGCATTGGATGATTGAGGCCTCACTGATCTATGACGCCAGCATCCACAAGGCCTGGCATTGGTTGGTTAATGCCTCACTGATCTATGACGCCAGCATCCACAAGGCCTGGCATTGGATGATTGAGGCCTCACTGATCTATGACGCCAGCATCCACAAGGCCTGGCATTGGTTGGGTAATGCCTCACTGATCTATGACGCCAGCATCCACAAGGCCTGGCATTGGTTGGGTAATGCCTCACTGATCTATGACGCCAGCATCCACAAGGCCTGGCATTGGTTGGGTAATGCCTCACTGATCTATGACGCCAGCATCCACAAGGCCTGGTATTGGTTGGGTAATGCCTCACTGATCTATGACGCCAGCATCCACAAGGCCTGGCATTGGTTGGTTAATGCCTCACTGATCTATGACGCCAGCATCCACAAGGCCTGGCATTGGTTGGGTAATGCCTCACTGATCTATGACGCCAGCATCCACAAGGCCTGGCATTGGTTGGTTAATGCCTCACTGATCTATGACGCCAGCATCCACAAGGCCTGGCATTGGTTGGTTAATGCCTCACTGATCTATGACGCCAGCATCCACAAGGCCTGGCATTGGTTGGTTAATGCCTTACTGATCTATGACGCCAGCATCCACAAGGCCTGACATTGGTTGGTTAATGCCTCACTGATCTATGACGCCAGCATCCACAAGGCCTGGCATTGGTTGGGTAATGCCTCACTGATCTATGACGCCAGCATCCACAAGGCCTGGCATTGGTTGGTTAATGCCTCACTGATCTATGAGCCTAGCATCCACAAGGCCTGGCATTGGTTGGGTAATGCCTCACTGATCTATGACGCCATCCATCCACAAGGCCTGGCATTGGTTGGTTAATGCCTCACTGATCTATGACGCCATCCATCCACAAGGCCTGGCATTGGTTGGTTAATGCCTCACTGATCTATGACGCCAGCATCCACAAGGCCTGGCATTGGTTGGTTAATGCCTCACTGATCCATGACGCCAGCATCCACAAGGCCTGGCATTGGTTGGTTAATGCCTCACTGATCCATGACGCCATCCATCCACAAGGCCTGGCATTGGTTGGTTAATGCCTCACTGATCCATGACGCCAGCATCCACAAGGCCTGGCATTGGTTGGTTAATGCCTCACTGATCTATGACGCTACCATCCACAAGGCCTGGCATTGGTTGGGTAATGCCTCACTGATCCATGACGCCAGCATCCACAAGGCCTGGCATTGGTTGGTTAATGCCTCACTGATCTATGACGCCAGCATCCACAAGGCCTGGCATTGGTTGGTTAATGCCTCACTGATCCATGACGCCATCCATCCACAAGGCCTGGCATTGGTTGGTTAATGCCTCACTGATCCATGACGCCATCCATCCACAAGGCCTGGCATTGGTTGGTTAATGCCTCACTGATCTATGACGCCAGCATCCACAAGGCCTGGCATTGGTTGGTTAATGCCTCACTGATCTATGACGCCAGCATCCACAAGGCCTGGCATTGGTTGGTTAATGCCTCACTGATCTATGACGCCATCCATCCACAAGGTTGCTGTGGTGTAAACAGGATATATGTATGTAACAACAACGCACCATGATAATATTTGTTTCGTGTGTCGGCCTACTGAAAATAACAATTATATTCAACTGATTTTAGGAATTTCCTGTCTGCTTTAACAAAAGAAAACTGCAAATGTGTTTACAAACTTGTAACAATAAGTAATTGTTTCTGATGTTTCTATGCAAAGATGAATACGAGCGGCTCATGAGTGGTGGAACCACCATCACGTTGTCTAGTTGGCTAGTTGGGCTACCTTGTGTTGTCGGTAATGGTTGTATTTTCATCTCGAGCCCATTTGCAGTATTAGATTTTATATTCCAATAAATGAAACCAAAACAGTGCCATACCTATATGCAAAAAACTATTATATACGTACCTAACTAGTTCTTTTACTTAAAACAAAATGTAATATTTTGTAATAATTTGTTATGTTTACGTAATATTATGTTTCAATGTGCAGAGCATTAATATCAGATCTCATGTCATGTTTAAGTATAATGATTATTACCGTCATAGCAATTAACAATAAAATGTGTTAAATAAATGTGTAATCTCAATGTGTTTTTATGCAGACTTGGCACCAACCCAAAACATTTGAAACTCATGAAGATGTCCTGTTTACAACCTTCATTTATTGTATAAACATTGATTATTGTAGTGATACGTGAAAATAGCATTTTCAATTGTCATTTTATAGCCTTTTGTAGCATCTATTTTTTGCCAAGATTAAAAAACTTGAGAATGAAGTTTTCTCAAATTTGTATTTTTAAATCATGTCATACTATTAAAATTAAAATCAACCAAATTACATTTACCATAAACAAAGTATAATTACTATGTTAAATATAATAACATAGGAACAGAAAAACCTTAGTTTCTACTGAAAAATAGCGCTTTGTAGCATCTATACACAAAACGCTATTTTCACGTATCTCTAATTATTTGTTGTTTAATATGACCCTTGCCTTGCATCTCACTATTAACAGTTCCGCATAACGTGATTGTAAGACGTAATGACAAGGGTATGCCTATGCGTTGTCCGGAACATCGCATACGACTCCGTATAAGGTTTACTCTGCATATGTTACTTCATATGGATATAGAGTAGCTGGGCTGCGATCATGTCACTTTGGTCGATAGCGATGAGAATCAAGCTTTAATGATCATTGGATCTTGACTGCGATCACTCCAACTCGGTAACGCTATTAAACGCTGAGCACTTGATCTTAAACGTCTCTGTGAGGACTAATATCGTTCAGAGCGACCATGAAACTCAATCCCGTAGGTTGCGATCGTGTGCGTTCTCGATCACCTGGACCAGCCATTTAGAGCTTTCGATACAAAACAAGTGCATACGAGTTTGTTTCACTATATTATTAAAGAAGGACAAACTCTACAGCTTAAGACCTACCTAGAACACAGAGGAATAATACAATGAATGCATGCTAAGAATAGTTACTCAGTAAAGTGGACACTTTGGTATAAAATAAAAGATGATTTTTGTAGGTGAATTGAATGTCAAAATCACAGGCTAGGCTTGGAATAAAAAAGAAACGACTGTCAATAAGCTTGCTGGAATCTGGACTATTGACGAATTCCTGTGAACTTTTTCGAAGTCTTGGACTCTCATTGCCAAGTAAGTAAGTAAGTAAGTAAAGTAAGTTATTCTACATCAAGAGCATAATAAAAGAACTTACTTCTCTCACATGCCGCGATATTTGGTTATTTTTTAATTTTTTTTTTTTTTTTGATATCTCGTTATTATATTATAGTTAAGTCTAAATTTATTTGGAAGAAACATTCATGATTGTTTAAAGTTTACAAATGTCGTCTCTTATGTCGTTTATGAGATGACTGTCTAGATAGTATTTATATTCGATGTGCCAAAATAAAACCTACGATAGTTGATTGTACAATAACAGAGTGGAATGTTGTGAAGCAGCACAAACCACCTGTTGACGTTCAACTGCACAAGTTGAAGTGTACTGTAGCAGTGCTGTAACTAGTTGGTTGCACTGCGAGCGATGATAGCGATGCCTCTGTCACATCTGTTATGTCGGATACACAAATACAAGTTATTTTCTCCCTTGTTTAGGTGAGGGAAGGCGGCGAGCTTTTATCCCCACACAAACTTGTATTTGTCATCTGTTTATTCTGACAGGTTTAATTGGCAGTGGCGTAGCTCAAAATGACGGGGCTGTGTGCAAGCTGGATTTTTAGCCCCCCCTTTTTAAGGGTGCCGTGATCCGTCACAGTCTATAGTAAGGGCCCTGGGCCCTGGATGGTTCAGCCCTAGACTGCGACGGCCTCCCTCGCTTCTACTGAGCACTAATTCAGTTTTCTTCTCGTTTTCGCACTGACTCCGTTGTAGCAGGTTCTACCCCCATTCATCCCCACACTAATTCTTATTATCATCCCAGCCCTCGGGCTTATGCGTTTTTCATTCTGTACTCCTTCATCATCTGCTCTAGAGGGCCCAGTCCGGGAGAGCGTTCCAGCAAAGTTCAATGTTGAACTATTGCATCTAGTAAGTAAGTAAGTATGGGTTTGAACTTTGACACTCGTATAGTCGGACAATATTTTTTTCTGGCAGTTATATTATTACCGGTAACGTTTGTCTCATTGCATTTAGTTAAGTTACAAGAAATTGTATTTTTTGCTATTCTGAATCTGAGAAATCGCGAATACTTTCTTATTAAAACATTTATTACAAATCGGTGGTTGTCGAGGGGACCGTAAGGAACGCATAGGCCTACCTTGCACTATCTATAGGGTGTTATGCCACTGAGGCTTTTTGAACATACTGTCACAGATGTACTGTGGTGCAAGTGAAGTGCCCTACGTACAAGTCTCTAATGGGGGCGGGGGCTCGTTCTTAGGGGCACACTGTCGTTCTTCATCCACAGGTGACGGTCACGTGACAGTCACACGGGGCGGAACGTGTCAATAACAGAACAGGGACTCGTTCTTAGGGGCACTCTGTCGGTCACGTGACAGTCACACGGGGCGGAACATGTCAATAACAGAACAGGGACTCGTTCTTAGGGGCACTCTGTCGGTCACGTGACAGTCACACGGGGCAGAACGTGTCAATAACAGAACAGGGACTCGTTCTTAGGGGCACTCTGTCGGTCACGTGACAGTCACACGGGGCGGAACGTGTCAATAACAGAACAGGGACTCGTTCTTAGGGGCACTCTGTCGGTCACGTGACAGTCACACGGGGCGGAACATGTCAATAACAGAACAGGGACTCGTTCTTAGGGGCACTCTGTCGGTCACGTGACAGTCACACGGGGCAGAACGTGTCAATAACAGAACAGGGACTCGTTCTTAGGGGCACTCTGTCGGTCACGTGACAGTCACACGGGGCAGAACATGTCAATAACAGAACAGGGACTCGTTCTTAGGGGCACTCTGTCGGTCACGTGACAGTCACACGGGGCAGAACGTGTCAATAACAGAACAGGGGCTCGTTCTTAGGGGCACTCTGTCGGTCACGTGACAGTCACACGGGGCGGAACGTGTCAATAACAGAACAGGGACTCGTTCTTAGGGGCACTCTGTCGGTCACGTGACAGTCACACGGGGCGGAACATGTCAATAACAGAACAGGGACTCGTTCTTAGGGGCACTCTGTCGGTCACGTGACAGTCACACGGGGCAGAACGTGTCAATAACAGAACAGGGACTCGTTCTTAGGGGCACTCTGTCGGTCACGTGACAGTCACACGGGGCAGAACATGTCAATAACAGAACAGGGACTCGTTCTTAGGGGCACTCTGTCGGTCACGTGACAGTCACACGGGGCAGAACGTGTCAATAACAGAACAGGGACTCGTTCTTAGGGGCACTCTGTCGGTCACGTGACAGTCACACGGGGCAGAACGTGTCAATAACAGAACAGGGACTCGTTCTTAGGGGCACTCTGTCGGTCACGTGACAGTCACACGGGGCGGAACGTGTCAATAACAGAACAGGGACTCGTTATTAGGGGCACGACTCTGAAGTAAAAGACTTCTTTTGAACACTGTCACTGTGAAGATAGAGCTTCGGGTGCCGTGCGCGCCCCAGTGTTCACCGAGCTGTGTCGTCGCTTAGCTACTTGTTGCCTCGTTGCCGCCCCCCCACATCGGGTGCCGCGCCCCAGTGTTCACCGAGCTGTGTCGTCGCTTAGCTACTTGTTGCCTCGTTGCCCCCCCCCCACATCGGGTGCCGCGCCCCAGTGTTCACCGAGCTGTGTCGTCGCTTAGCTACTTGTTGCCTCGTTGCCCCCCCCACATCGGGTGCCGCGCCCCAGTGTTCACCGAGCTGTGTCGTCGCTTAGCTACTTGTTGCCTCGTTG
Organism: Isoperla grammatica; assembly: GCA_945910005.1. Lineage (NCBI taxonomy): Eukaryota > Metazoa > Arthropoda > Insecta > Plecoptera > Perlodidae > Isoperla > Isoperla grammatica. Next base: position 6,812,174 of record OX246749.1, read on the forward strand.
CCCCCCCCCCACATCGGGTGCCGCGCCCCAGTGTTCACCGAGCTGTGTCGTCGCTTAGCTACTTGTTGCCTCGTTGCCCCCCCCACATCGGGTGCCGCGCCCCAGTGTTCACCGAGCTATGTCGTCGCTTAGCTACTTGTTGCCTCGTTGCCCCCCCCACATCGGGTGCCGCGCCCCAGTGTTCACCGAGCTGTGTCGTCGCTTAGCTACTTGTTGCCTCGTTGCCCCCCCCACATCGGGTGCCGCGCCCCAGTGTTCACCGAGCTGTGTCGTCGCTTAGCTACTTGTTGCCTCGTTGCCCCCCCCCCCCCCACATCGGGTGCCGCGCCCCAGTGTTCACCGAGCTGTGTCGTCGCTTAGCTTCTTGTTGCCTCGTTGCCCCCCCCACATCGGGTGCCGCGCCCCAGTGTTCACAGAGCTGTGTCGTCGCTTAGCTTCTTGTTGCCTCGTTGCCCCCCCCACATCGGGTGCCGCGCCCCAGTGTTCACCGAGCTGTGTCGTCGCTTAGCTACTTGTTGCCTCGTTGCCCCCCCCACATCGGGTGCCGCGCCCCAGTGTTCACCGAGCTGTGTCGTCGCTTAGCTACTTGTTGCCTCGTTGCCCCCCCCCCCACATCGGGTGCCGCGCCCCAGTGTTCACCGAGCTGTGTCGTCGCTTAGCTTCTTGTTGCCTCGTTGCCCCCCCCACATCGGGTGCCGCGCCCCAGTGTTCACCGAGCTGTGTCGTCGCTTAGCTACTTGTTGCCTCGTTGCCCCCCCCACATCGGGTGCCGCGCCCCAGTGTTCACCGAGCTGTGTCGTCGCTTAGCTTCTTGTTGCCTCGTTGCCCCCCCCACATCGGGTGCCGCGCCCCAGTGTTCACCGAGCTGTGTCGTCGCTTAGCTACTTGTTGCCTCGTTGCCGCCCCCACATCGGGTGCCGCCCCCAGTGTTCACCGAGCTGTGTCGTCGCTTAGCTACTTGTTGCCTCGTTGCTCACCCCCCCCCCCCACATCGTGTGCCGCACCCCAGTGTTCACCGAGCTGTGTCGTCGCTTAGCTACTTGTTGCCTCGTTGCCCCCCCCCCCACATCGGGTGCCGCGCCCCAGTGTTCACCGAGCTGTGTCGTCGCTTAGCTACTTGTTGCCTCGTTGCTCACCCCCCCCCCCCCCCCCACATCGTGTGCCGCGCCCCAGTGTTCACCGAGCTGTGTCGTCGCTTAGCTACTTGTTGCCTCGTTGCCGCCCCCACATCGGGTGCCGCGCCCCAGTGTTCACCGAGCTGTGTCGTCGCTTAGCTACTTGTTGTCTCGTTGCTCACCCCCCCCCCCCCCCACATCGGGTGCCGCGCCCCAGTGTTCACCAAACTGTGTCGTCGCTTAGCTACTTGTTGCCTCGTTGCCGCCCCCACATCGGGTGCCGCGCCCCAGTGTTCACCGAGCTGTGTCGTCGCTTAGCTACTTGTTGCCTCGTTGCCCCCCCCACATCGGGTGCCGCGCCCCAGTGTTCACCGAGCTGTGTCGTCGCTTAGCTACTTGTTGCCTCGTTGCCGCCCCCACATCGGGTGCCGCTCCCCAGTGTTCACCGAGCTGTGTCGTCGCTTAGCTACTTGTTGCCTCGTTGCCGCCCCCACATCGGGTGCCGCGCCTCAGTGTTCACCGAGCTGTGTCGTCGCTTAGCTACTTGTTGCCTCGTTGCTCCCCCCACATCGGGTGCCGCGCCCCAGTGTTCACCGAGCTGTGTCGTCGCTTAGCTACTTGTTGCCTCGTTGCCGCCCCCACATCGGGTGCCGCGCCCCAGTGTTCACCGAGCTGTGTCGTCGCTTAGCTACTTGTTGCCTCGTTGCCCCCCCCACATCGGGTGCCGCGCCCCAGTGTTCACCGAGCTGTGTCGTCGCTTAGCTACTTGTTGCCTCGTTGCCGCCCCCACATCGGGTGCCGCGCCCCAGTGTTCACCGAGCTGTGTCGTCGCTTAGCTACTTGTTGCCTCGTTGCCCCCCCCACATCGGGTGCCGCGCCCCAGTGTTCACCGAGCTGTGTCGTCGCTTAGCTACTTGTTGCCTCGTTGCCGCCCCCCCCCACATCGGGTGCCGCGCCCCAGTGTTCACCGAGCTGTGTCGTCGCTTAGCTACTTGTTGCCTCGTTGCCGCCCCCCCCCCCCACATCGGGTGCCGCGCCCCAGTGTTCACCGAGCTGTGTTGTCGCTTAGCTACTTGTTGCCTCGTTGCCCCCCCCACATCGGGTGCCGCGCCCCAGTGTTCACCGAGCTGTGTCGTCGCTTAGCTACTTGTTGCCTCGTTGCCCCCCCCCCCCCACATCGGGTGCCGCGCCCCAGTGTTCACCGAGCTGTGTTGTCGCTTAGCTACTTGTTGCCTCGTTGCCCCCCCCACATCGGGTGCCGCGCCCCAGTGTTCACCGAGCTGTGTCGTCGCTTAGCTACTTGTTTCCTCGTTGCCGCCCCCCACATCGGGTGCCGCGCCCCAGTGTTCACCGAGCTGTGTCGTCGCTTAGCTACTTGTTGCCTCGTTGCCCCCCCCCCCCCACATCGGGTGCCGCGCCCCAGTGTTCACCGAGCTGTGTCGTCGCTTAGCTACTTGTTGCCCCGTTGCACCCCCCACATCGGGTGCCGCGCCCCAGTGTTCACCAAGCTGTGTCGTCGCTTAGCTACTTGTTGCCTCGTTGCCCCCCCCCCACATCGGGTGCCGCGCCCCAGTGTTCACCAAGCTGTGTCGTCGCTTAGCTACTTGTTGCCTCGTTGCCCCCCCCCACATCGGGTGCCGCGCCCCAGTGTTCACCAAGCTGTGTCGTCGCTTAGCTACTTGTTGCCTCGTTGCCCCCCCCCCACATCGGGTGCCGCGCCCCAGTGTTCACCGAGCTGTGTCGTCGCTTAGCTATACTTGTTGCCTCGTTGCCCCCCCCCCACATTGGGTGCCGCGCCCCAGTGTTCACCGAGCTGTGTCGTAGCTTAGCTACTTGTTGCCTCGTTGCCGCCCCCACATCGGGTGCCGCGCCCCAGTGTTCACCGAGCTATGTCGTCGCTTAGCTACTTGTTGCCTCGTTGCCGCCCCCACATCGGGTGCCGTGCCCCAGTGTTCACCGAGCTATGTCGTAGCTTAGCTACTTGTTGCCTCGTTGCCGCCCCCACATCGGGTGCCGCGCCCCAGTGTTCACCAAGCTGTGTCGTCGCTTAGCTACTTGTTGCCTCGTTGCCGCCCCCACATCGGGTGCCGCGCCCCAGTGTTCACCGAGCTGTGTCGTCGCTTAGCTACTTGTTGCCTCGTTGCCGCCCCCCACATCGGGTGCCGCGCCCCAGTGTTCACCGAGCTGTGTCGTCGCTTAGCTACTTGTTGCCTCGTTGCCGCCCCCACATCGGGTGCCGCGCCCCAGTGTTCACCGAGCTGTGTCGTCGCTTAGCTACTTGTTGCCTCGTTGCCCCCCCCCCACATCGGGTGCCGCGCCCCAGTGTTCACCGAGCTGTGTCGTCGCTTAGCTACTTGTTGCCTCGTTGCCGCCCCCCACATTGGGTGCCGCGCCCCAGTGTTCACCGAGCTGTGTCGTCGCTTAGCTACTTGTTACCTCGTTGCCCCCCCCACATCGGGTGCCGCGCCCCAGTGTTCACCGAGCTGTGTCGTCGCTTAGCTACTTGTTGCCTCGTTGCCCCCCCCACATCAGGTGCCGCGCCCCAGTGTTCACCGAGCTGTGTCGTCGCTTAGCTACTTGTTGCCTCGTTGCCGCCCCCCACATCCACGACACCTCTTGAACACGCCGAGCGGTGGATCTAGTTACGCTGCCGTCACGTTTAGACACGCGTACAAAGGTTCTCGAACCGTAAGAGATGTTTTCCTTCCCCCTCTCCACCTCCCCCGTCTGAACATTAGTTCTTGTAATGGAGTGGGTAGACTATTTATTACCCCAGTCCTCTTGTTGCTGTGCAGGGGCGCCGACTATGTGGGTGCTCAGGGGCTGAAGCACCCATCGGATTGTTTGGAGGGGTGCACAGCACCCCTCCAAATATCCTGACTAAAAGAAAAATTATGCATATATATCAGAGTTTTGAGGTCTCCATTTTCAAAAAAGTTTTTAAATTTTTTTTACGATAATGTTTCTATTTTCATCTTGGATAAAATCAAAGTGATTAAATTAATGTGTTTTTGGCATTATTATTATATATATATATTTTTTTTAAATGCATTATTTTGGCTTTGCATTCAAGCCACTTTTTTTTAGAACGCACCAAACACACTCTAAAAACGGAGTTTAAAAATTTTCGCCTGCGGCGCTATTATTTGGGGGCTCAGCCCCCCAACCCCCGTGCTTGGTCCCTTTTCTGCAAAGTTGAGCACCCCTCAGAATTTGGAAAACCCGGCGCCCCTGTTGCTGTGTAAGATCATCTGTACCATATTATATAATATGCTAACAGATTCCTTTATCCCCCCACCCCCCTTGGTTTAGTATGACATGACAACCTTGGTTTTAACCGGTATGGTATGATCAGTTTTGGTACCTAACAAGTTTTAAAACATATTTTTAGTGCCATTTTTTCAAGCGTACTCAATGAGTGAGTTCTGTTTTTCTTACTAGCATATATTTAATACTAATAATAATACAATTACATTTAGACAGTTTGCTCTGAATGTGTAATGGACGTGTACAGTTGAGCTCGCTCATAAGGAACCCGCTTTTAAGGAAGTTGGATCTATTTCCCCCTTAAAAGTGAAAGCACAAATATTAAGAGCAAAGGGTACCTCTACGTCAAAAACCACAGAAAATTGTAATTTTTTAATTATATCTCAAGATTGCAACACAAAATCGAAAATCTGAATCAACAGCGCAGTGTGTTTTGCTAAGCCCTACGGACTGAATGAAATATTATAACCATTAGCGTAGTTATTTCGATTATTAAATCGATAATTAATAATAAAATTAATTAATTAGAAATAAAAACCATACTGATTATAATGTAAGACACAATTTAGAGCATTCAGTATGTAGGGCTTACTAAACCACAGTGCGCTGTTGATTCAGATTTTCGATTTCGAAGCTCATTCTCGAGATATAATTTAAAATGAAAATTTTGTGCGGTTTTTGACGTAGAGGTATCCTTCCCTGTTAACCCATATGTATCTATAAGGAAGTTTGGTTTTAATTTAACCTCTTCTTGAGCACGCCCGTATATGGGCGTTTAAGATTCAAGTCTTTTAAAGTCCATTGAAAAAAAAAAACCTATCCTGGCAGTGTTGCAGGTCTACACTGAAACTGAGAATCAACTAGTAAGTAATTTCGACAAGTAGTTTCGAATCCGCTTCAGTTTCGTTAAAAGTGGGCTCGTCTGGTATATTTTATTCTTGATCTAATACCAGTTTGTGCAATTCAAGTCGTAGAACCGTTCGATTCTAGTGTAATTTATTGAAGTTTGTAGCGCGCAATTGTATTAAGTGAGAAACGAACGTTACGTAGTATTGTTGCAAAGCCACTCTTCGAGAGGCGGGTGGTAAACGCGAGGAAGATTTCAATCAACCCCAGGTTTGTGACGCGAACCTCCGGGTACGGTCGTCAACGCGATGCGCGTTTCGCTCGAGTTATTTACGCGCGAGACAAAACGGTGCTCGTCAAGTCGTAACCTCGATGAAACCGTCTCTCCTTCCCGTTGTAGAATGTGGAGCCATATTCTGTCAATCCTTTGTATTGTACTCGACTTGTTACATGTAGCCTACGTGTTTTATATAGATACTGCAATGGTTCTAGTTTTAGTGTTGTGTATTGAATGTATTATAGATTTATAGGGGTAACCAAGGTTCGTCGATCCCCTCACAAAGGTTCGGTAAACGTCAAAGTTGGGTCTTCTCGTGGGCACGAAAATCGTCGTTCTCTTGCCCACCACAAAAACTGGTTCGTTACGAAAATCTATCGTGTAAAATTTGATTTAAGAATGTTTCATTAAAAACGTAGATATAATACAAATAAAATAAAAATATTTCAATCCGATAGGTAACGTAGCTACGAACCAGGATTGGTTTTTGACGGATCGATTCGTTTGTTTTGCCGGATTATTCTCACGTTTGAATAGCGTGTGACTTTTAACATTGTTGAAATGGATGGGACGACCCAACTTGGGAGGTGGACGAGCCCCCGCCAGGGGATTTACGGACCTTGGTCTGGTATCAAGAGCGGCCAGGCATAACTAGTGGGCTCGAGTCTCAACACTGTGGACAACTCTCAATGCTATTTAGGGTGGAAGTTTAGGGGCGACTGTAAGACTGCCCACTTAAATTTGATACTAATCAATATTTATATTTCGTAACTGTATTGGAGTCTAGGAGTGTACAAGTCAAAAGTCGAAAATAAACGTACTGCACGTTTTTTCTTTTTATCATATTTATCGTCTTCGTCTTTGTTAAGGCTCGGCTCGACCGTAACCGACGGCATCGTGATTGTAATCGTAATCCAGCAATCGTGAAAGAGTTGACCTACTTGGTTCTTAAGGCGCCGTTCATAACAAAACCGTAACGTCGTAATGGATTGTAATGGTATGAATCATATTTCTGCAATTGCGATACCGATTGCAACTGCGATGCTGTCAATTGTGGTTGGGCCTTTATCTATCCTCTTCGCCTCTGTTCCCATCTCGAACCTGAACGGAAACCTCCCATCTAAGAGTGTTGCACGATTGTGGACACTGTTTCGGGCGCGGTTCTACGGAGCCCCAGGAGATAATTCACCGAAAAATCTTTCCTGACCTCTCTGAAATTTGACTTGACCGCATAAAATCATGCTGAACCCTTAAAATACTCATCGGATCGATTTAAAACTAAGATATTCGTGACGGGAAAAAAATTAGGCCTACTACGAAACAGCCAACTCATACATTGCTGCCATTACTAAAAAAAAAAAACGATTTTAGTTACTAAGCAAATTCTCGACCGATGTTTCCGCAAAACTAGCGACGTTCAGTCCACATCGAGACTTGTGGATGGTCCAAACTCCAAATTTCAACTTGATCGGTTCCTGCCTATGACCTGCTACCTTATCGCGGTGGGCAGGTTTGCGTGCTTTAATGATTCCTAGAGCTATGCCGGCGGAAGCGTATGCTTCTGGTAGGGCCACCCTAGCCGGACTGGTCGAGGAGGAGAAGTCAGATGAAGTGCAGTCCACACCCCAATCCCCTTTCCTCCCCTTTCCCCTTTCCTCACGCGCCCTCCTACTTGCCCCCTTTCCTCCAAACAGTCCCCTATTTCATCTTCATTATCACCCACTCATCGTCTTGATTAGCCTAGTTGCAAAAATATAAGACGTTAAGCCCAAATATCAAATCAATCAATTCAACTGGATCGGACTCTCGGTAGGCAGTTCCCCGATCCTATACCCATCAAGGCAGTGTGAATTCCTGGCGCCCTCCCAAACCGACCCCACGTTAACTCAAGCAGCTTGCCTAGGGCGACAGGAGATAAGACGTGGCGGACTGAGTGCCACGCCCTGAGAATAGGAACCACAAGGTTCCTGAAACACCGGCAATAATATGGAGATAAGACGTGGCGGACTGAGTTCGACGCCCTGAGAATAGGAACCACAAGGTTTCTGAAACACCGGCAATAATATGGAGATAAGACGTGGCGGACTGAGTTGCCACCCTGAGGATAGGGACCACATGGTTCCTGAAACACCGGCAATAATATGGAGATAAGACGTGGCGGACTGAGTTGCCGCCCTGAGGATAGGGACCACAAGGTTCCTGAAACACCGGCAATAATATGGAGGTAAGACGTGGCGGACTGAGTTCCACGCCCTGAGGATAGGGACCACAAGGTTCCTGAAACACCGGCAATAATATGGAGATAAGACGTGGCGGACTGAGTTGCCGCCCTCAGGGATAGGGACCACGAGGTTCCTGAAACACCGGCAATAATAAGGAGATAAGACGTGGCGGACTGTGTTGCCGCCCTGAGGATAGGGACCACAAGGTTCCTGAAACACCGGCAATAATATGGAGATAAGACGTGGCGGACTGAGTTGCCGCCCTGAGGATAGGGACCACAAGGTTCCTGAAACACCGGCAATAGTATAGAGATAAGACGTAGCGGACTGAGTTCCACGCCGTGAGGATAGGGACCAAGAGGTTCCTGAAACACCGGCAATAATATGGAGATAAGACGTGGCGGACTGAGTTCGACGCCCTGAGGATAGGGACCAAGAGGTTCCTGAAACACCGGCAATAATATGGAGATAAGACTTGGCGGACTGAGTTCCACGCCCTGAGGATAGGGACCACAAGGTGCCTGAAACACCGGCAATAATATGGAGATAAGACGTGGCGGACTGAGTTCCACGCCCTGAGGATAGGGACCACAAGGTTCCTGAAACACCGGTAATAATATAGAGATAAGACGTAGCGGACTGAGTTCCACGCCCTGAGGATAGGGACCAAGAGGTTCCTGAAACACCGGCAATCATATGGAGATAAGACGTGGCGGACTGAGTGCCACGCCCTGAGAATAGGAACCACAAGGTTCCTGAAACACCGGCAATAATATGGAGATAAGACGTGGCGGACTGAGTGCCACGCCCTGAGAATAGGAACCACAAGGTTCCTGAAACACCGGCAATAATATGGAGATAAGACGTGGCGGACGAGTTCGACGCCCTGAGGATAGGGACCAAGAGGTTCCTGAAACACCGGCAATAATATAGAGATAAGACGTGGCGGACTGAGTTCCACGCCCTAAGGATAGGAACCACAAGGTTCCTGAAACACCGGCAATAATATGGAGATAAGACGTGGCGGACTGAGTTCCACGCCCTAAGGATAGGAACCACAAGGTTCCTGAAACACCGGCAATAATATGGAGATAAGACGTGGCGGACTGAGTTCCACGCCCTGAGGATAGGGACCAAGAGGTTCCTGAAACACCGGCAATAATATGGAGATAAGACGTGGCGGACTGAGTTCGACGCCCTGAGGATAGGGACCAAGAGGTTCCTGAAACACCGGCAATAATATGGAGATAAGACGTGGCGGACTGAGTTCCACGCCCTGAGGATAGGGACCACAAGGTTCCTGAAACACCGGCAATAATATAGAGATAAGACGTGGCGGACTGAGTTACACGCCCTGAGGATAGGGACCAAGAGGTTCCTGAAACACCGGCAATCATATGGAGATAAGACGTGGCGGACTAAGTTCGACGCCCTGAGGATAGGGACCAAGAGGTTCCTGAAACACCGGCAATAATATGGAGATAAGACGTGGTGGACTGAGTTCGACGCCCTGAGGATAGAGACCACAAGGTTCCTGAAACACCGGCAATAATATGGAGATAAGACGTGGCGGACTGAGTTCCACGCCCTGAGGATAGGGACCACATGGTTCCTGAAACACCGGCAATAATATGGAGATAAGACGTGGCGGACTGAGTTACACGCCCTGAGGATAGGGATCACAAGGCTCCTGAAACACCGGCAATAATATGGAGATAAGACGTGGCGGACTGAGTTCCACGCCGTGAGGATAGGAACCACAAGGTTCCTGAAACACCGGCAATAATATGGAGATAAGACGTGGCGGACTGAGTTGCACGCCCTGAGGATAGGGACCACAAGGTTCCTGAAACACCGGCAATAATATGGAGATAAGACGTGGCGGACTGAGTTCCACGCCGTGAGGATAGGAACCACAAGGTTCCTGAAACACCGGCAATAATATGGAGATAAGACGTGGCGGACTGAGTTGCACGCCCTGAGGATAGGGACCACAAGGCTCCTGAAACACCGGCAATAATATGGAGATAAGACGTGGCGGACTGAGTTCCACGCCGTGAGGATAGGAACCACAAGGTTCCTGAAACACCGGCAATAATATGGAGATAAGACGTGGCGGACTGAGTTGCCGCCCTGAGGATAGGGACCACAAGGTTCCTGAAACACCGGCAATAATATGGAGATAAGACGTGGCGGACTGAGTTCCACGCCCTGAGGATAGGGACCACAAGGTTCCTGAAACACCGGCAATAATATGGAGATAAGACGTGGCGGACTGAGTTCCACGCCCTGAGGATAGGAACCACAAGGTTCCTGAAACACCGGCAATAATATGGAGATAAGACGTGGCGGACTGAGTTGCCGCCCTGAGGATAGGGACCACAAGGTTCCTGAAACACCGGCAATAATATGGAGATAAGACGTGGCGGACTGAGTTACACGCCCTGAGGATATCGACCACAAGGCTCCTGAAACACCGGCAATAATATGGAGATAAGACGTGGCGGACTGAGTTGCACGCCCTGAGGATAGGAACCACAAGGTTCCTGAAACACCGGCAATAATATGGAGATAAGACGTGGCGGACTGAGTTACACGCCCTGAGGATATCGACCACAAGGCTCCTGAAACACCGGCAATAATATGGAGATAAGACGTGGCGGACTGAGTTCCACGCCCTGAGGATAGGGACCACAAGGCTCCTGAAACACCGGCAATAATATGGAGATAAGACGTGGCGGACTGAGTTGCCGCCCTGAGGATAGGGACCACAAGGCTCCTGAAACACCGGCAATAATATGGAGATAAGACGTGGCGGACTGAGTTGCCGCCCTGAGGATAGGGACCACAAGGCTCCTGAAACACCGGCAATAATATGGAGATAAGACGTGGCGGACTGAGTTACACGCCCTGAGGATAGGGACCACAAGGCTCCTGAAACACCGGCAATAATATGGAGATAAGACGTGGCGGACTGAGTTGCCGCCCTGAGGATAGGGACCACAAGGTTCCTGAAACACCGGCAATAATATGGAGATAAGACGTGGCGGACTGAGTTACACGCCCTGAGGATATCGACCACAAGGCTCCTGAAACACCGGCAATAATATGGAGATAAGACGTGGCGGACTGAGTTGCCGCCCTGAGGATAGGGACCACAAGGCTCCTGAAACACCGGCAATAATATGGAGATAAGACGTGGCGGACTGAGTTACACGCCCTGAGGATAGGGACCACAAGGCTCCTGAAACACCGGCAATAATATGGAGATAAGACGTGGCGGACTGAGTTACACGCCCTGAGGATAGGGACCACAAGGTTACTGAAACACCGGCAATAATATGGAGATAAGACGTGGCGGACTGAGTTGCCGCCCTGAGGATAGGGACCACAAGGTTCCTGAAACACCGGCAATAATATGGAGATAAGACGTGGCGGACTGAGTTCCACGCCCTGAGGATAGGGACCACAAGGCTCCTGAAACACCGGCAATAATAAGGAGATAAGACGTGGCGGACTGAGTTCCACGCCCTGAGGATATCGACCACAAGGCTCCTGAAACACCGGCAATAATATGGAGATAAGACGTGGCGGACTGAGTTCCACGCCGTGAGGATAGGAACCACAAGGTTCCTGAAACACCGGCAATAATATGGAGATAAGACGTGGCGGACTGAGTTGCCGCCCTGAGGATAGGGACCACAAGGTTCCTGAAACACCGGCAATAATATGGAGATAAGACGTGGCGGACTGAGTTGCCGCCCTGAGGATAGGGACCACAAGGTTCCTGAAACACCGGCAATAATATGGAGATAAGACGTGGCGGACTGAGTTCCACGCCCTGAGGATAGGGACCACAAGGCTCCTGAAACACCGGCAATAATATGGAGATAAGACGTGGCGGACTGAGTTCCACGCCCTGAGGATATCGACCACAAGGCTCCTGAAACACCGGCAATAATATGGAGATAAGACGTGGCGGACTGAGTTCCACGCCGTGAGGATAGGAACCACAAGGTTCCTGAAACACCGGCAATAATATGGAGATAAGACGTGGCGGACTGAGTTGCCGCCCTGAGGATAGGAACCACAAGGTTCCTGAAACACCGGCAATAATATGGAGATAAGACGTGGCGGACTGAGTTACACGCCCTGAGGATAGGGACCACAAGGTTCCTGAAACACCGGCAATAATATGGAGATAAGACGTGGCGGACTGAGTTGCCGCCCTGAGGATAGGGACCACAAGGTTCCTGAAACACCGGCAATAATATGGAGATAAGACGTGGCGGACTGAGTTCCACGCCCTGAGGATAGGGACCACAAGGCTCCTGAAACACCGGCAATAATAAGGAGATAAGACGTGGCGGACTGAGTTGCCGCCCTGAGGATAGGAACCACAAGGTTCCTGAAACACCGGCAATAATATGGAGATAAGACGTGGCGGACTGAGTTGCCGCCCTGAGGATAGGGACCACAAGGTTCCTGAAACACCGGCAATAATATGGAGATAAGACGTGGCGGACTGAGTTGCCGCCCTGAGGATAGGGACCACAAGGTTCCTGAAACACCGGCAATAATATGGAGATAAGACGTGGCGGACTGAGTTCCACGCCCTGAGGATAGGGACCACAAGGCTCCTGAAACACCGGCAATAATAAGGAGATAAGACGTGGCGGACTGAGTTACACGCCCTGAGGATAGGGACCACAAGGCTCCTGAAACACCGGCAATAATATGGAGATAAGACGTGGCGGACTGAGTTCCACGCCGTGAGGATAGGAACCACAAGGTTCCTGAAACACCGGCAATAATATGGAGATAAGACGTGGCGGACTGAGTTACACGCCCTGAGGATAGGGACCACAAGGCTCCTGAAACACCGGCAATAATATGGAGATAAGACGTGGCGGACTGAGTTCCACGCCGTGAGGATAGGAACCACAAGGTTCCTGAAACACCGGCAATAATATGGAGATAAGACGTGGCGGACTGAGTTCCACGCCGTGAGGATAGGAACCACAAGGTTCCTGAAACACCGGCAATAATATGGAGATAAGACGTGGCGGACTGAGTTGCCGCCCTGAGGATAGGGACCACAAGGTTCCTGAAACACCGGCAATAATATGGAGATAAGACGTGGCGGACTGAGTTGCCGCCCTGAGGATAGGGACCACAAGGTTCCTGAAACACCGGCAATAATATGGAGATAAGACGTGGCGGACTGAGTTGCCGCCCTGAGGATAGGGACCACAAGGCTCCTGAAACACCGGCAATAATATGGAGATAAGACGTGGCGGACTGAGTTACACGCCCTGAGGATATCGACCACAAGGCTCCTGAAACACCGGCAATAATATGGAGATAAGACGTGGCGGACTGAGTTCCACGCCCTGAGGATAGGGACCACAAGGTGCCTGAAACACCGGCAATAATATGGAGATAAGACGTGGCGGACTGAGTTCCACGCCCTGAGGATAGGGACCACAAGGTGCCTGAAACACCGGCAATAATATGGAGATAAGACGTGGCGGACTGAGTTGCCGCCCTGAGGATAGGAACCACAAGGCTCCTGAAACACCGGCAATAATATGGAGATAAGACGTGGCGGACTGAGTTACACGCCCTGAGGATATCGACCACAAGGCTCCTGAAACACCGGCAATAATATGGAGATAAGACGTGGCGGACTGAGTTCCACGCCCTGAGGATAGGGACCACATGGCTCCTGAAACACCGGCAATAATATGGAGATAAGACGTGGCGGACTGAGTTCCACGCCCTGAGGATAGGGACCACAAGGCTCCTGAAACACCGGCAATAATATGGAGATAAGACGTGGCGGACTGAGTTACACGCCCTGAGGATATCGACCACAAGGTTCCTGAAACACCGGCAATAATATGGAGATAAGACGTGGCGGACTGAGTTACACGCCCTGAGGATAGGGACCACAAGGCTCCTGAAACACCGGCAATAATATGGAGATAAGACGTGGCGGACTGAGTTCCACGCCCTGAGGATAGGGACCACAAGGTTGCTGAAACACCGGCAATAATATGGAGATAAGACGTGGCGGACTGAGTTCCACGCCGTGAGGATAGGAACCACAAGGTTGCTGAAACACCGGCAATAATATGGAGATAAGACGTGGCGGACTGAGTTCCACGCCCTGAGGATAGGGACCACAAGGTTGCTGAAACACCGGCAATAATATGGAGATAAGACGTGGCGGACTGAGTTCCACGCCCTGAGGATAGGGACCACAAGGTTCCTGAAACACCGGCAATAATATGAAGATAAGACGTGGCGGACTGAGTTACACGCCCTGAGGATAGGGACCACAAGGTTCCTGAAACACCGGCAATAATATGGAGATAAGACGTGGCGGACTGAGTTCCACGCCCTGAGGATAGGGACCACAAGGTTGCTGAAACACCGGCAATAATATGGAGATAAGACGTGGCGGACTGAGTTCCACGCCCTGAGGATAGGGACCACAAGGTTCCTGAAACACCGGCAATAATATGGAGATAAGACGTGGCGGACTGAGTTCCACGCCCTGAGGATAGGGACCACAAGGCTCCTGAAACACCGGCAATAATATGGAGATAAGACGTGGCGGACTGAGTTACACGCCCTGAGGATATCGACCACAAGGTTCCTGAAACACCGGCAATAATATGGAGATAAGACGTGGCGGACTGAGTTACACGCCCTGAGGATAGGGACCACAAGGCTCCTGAAACACCGGCAATAATATGGAGATAAGACGTGGCGGACTGAGTTCCACGCCCTGAGGATAGGGACCACAAGGTTGCTGAAACACCGGCAATAATATGGAGATAAGACGTGGCGGACTGAGTTCCACGCCGTGAGGATAGGAACCACAAGGTTGCTGAAACACCGGCAATAATATGGAGATAAGACGTGGCGGACTGAGTTCCACGCCCTGAGGATAGGGACCACAAGGTTGCTGAAACACCGGCAATAATATGGAGATAAGACGTGGCGGACTGAGTTCCACGCCCTGAGGATAGGGACCACAAGGTTCCTGAAACACCGGCAATAATATGAAGATAAGACGTGGCGGACTGAGTTACACGCCCTGAGGATAGGGACCACAAGGTTCCTGAAACACCGGCAATAATATGGAGATAAGACGTGGCGGACTGAGTTCCACGCCCTGAGGATAGGGACCACAAGGTTCCTGAAACACCGGCAATAATATGAAGATAAGACGTGGCGGACTGAGTTACACGCCCTGAGGATAGGGACCACAAGGTTCCTGAAACACCGGCAATAATATGGAGATAAGACGTGGCGGACTGAGTTACACGCCCTGAGGATAGGGACCACAAGGCTCCTGAAACACCGGCAATAATATGGAGATAAGACGTGGCGGACTGAGTTCCACGCCCTGAGGATAGGGACCACAAGGTTGCTGAAACACCGGCAATAATATGGAGATAAGACGTGGCGGACTGAGTTCCACGCCCTGAGGATAGGGACCACAAGGTTCCTGAAACACCGGCAATAATATGAAGATAAGACGTGGCGGACTGAGTTACACGCCCTGAGGATAGGGACCACATGGTTCCTGAAACACCGGCAATAATATGGAGATAAGACGTGGCGGACTGAGTTACACGCCCTGAGGATATCGACCACAAGGTTCCTGAAACACCGGCAATAATATGGAGATAAGACGTGGCGGACTGAGTTACACGCCCTGAGGATATCGACCACAAGGCTCCTGAAACACCGGCAATAATATGGAGATAAGACGTGGCGGACTGAGTTCCACGCCCTGAGGATAGGGACCACAAGGCTCCTGAAACACCGGCAATAATATGGAGATAAGACGTGGCGGACTGAGTTACACGCCCTGAGGATAGGGACCACAAGGCTCCTGAAACACCGGCAATAATATGGAGATAAGACGTGGCGGACTGAGTTACACGCCCTGAGGATATCGACCACAAGGTTCCTGAAACACCGGCAATAATATGGAGATAAGACGTGGCGGACTGAGTTACACGCCCTGAGGATATCGACCACAAGGTTCCTGAAACACCGGCAATAATATGGAGATAAGACGTGGCGGACTGAGTTACACGCCCTGAGGATATCGACCACAAGGCTCCTGAAACACCGGCAATAATATGGAGATAAGACGTGGCGGACTGAGTTACACGCCCTGAGGATAGGGACCACAAGGCTCCTGAAACACCGGCAATAATATGGAGATAAGACGTGGCGGACTGAGTTACACGCCCTGAGGATATCGACCACAAGGTTCCTGAAACACCGGCAATAATATGGAGATAAGACGTGGCGGACTGAGTTGCACGCCCTGAGGATAGGGACCACAAGGCTCCTGAAACACCGGCAATAATATGGAGATAAGACGTGGCGGACTGAGTTACACGCCCTGAGGATATCGACCACAAGGCTCCTGAAACACCGGCAATAATATGGAGATAAGACGTGGCGGACTGAGTTGCCGCCCTGAGGATAGGGACCACAAGGCTCCTGAAACACCGGCAATAATATGGAGATAAGACGTGGCGGACTGAGTTACACGCCCTGAGGATATCGACCACAAGGTTCCTGAAACACCGGCAATAATATGGAGATAAGACGTGGCGGACTGAGTTACACGCCCTGAGGATATCGACCACAAGGCTCCTGAAACACCGGCAATAATATGGAGATAAGACGTGGCGGACTGAGTTACACGCCCTGAGGATAGGGACCACAAGGCTCCTGAAACACCGGCAATAATATGGAGATAAGACGTGGCGGACTGAGTTACACGCCCTGAGGATAGGGACCACAAGGCTCCTGAAACACCGGCAATAATATGGAGATAAGACGTGGCGGACTGAGTTACACGCCCTGAGGATATCGACCACAAGGCTCCTGAAACACCGGCAATAATATGGAGATAAGACGTGGCGGACTTAGTTCCACGCCCTGAGGATAGGGACCACAAGGTTCCTGAAACACCGGCAATAATATGGAGATAAGACGTGGCGGACTGAGTTACACGCCCTGAGGATATCGACCACAAGGTTCCTGAAACACCGGCAATAATATGGAGATAAGACGTGGCGGACTGAGTTACACGCCCTGAGGATATCGACCACAAGGCTCCTGAAACACCGGCAATAATATGGAGATAAGACGTGGCGGACTGAGTTACACGCCCTGAGGATATCGACCACAAGGCTCCTGAAACACCGGCAATAATATGGAGATAAGACGTGGCGGACTGAGTTACACGCCCTGGGGATAGGGACCACAAGGTTCCTGAAACACCGGCAATAATATGGAGATAAGACGTGGCGGACTGAGTTACACGCCCTGAGGATAGGGACCACAAGGTTCCTGAAACACCGGCAATAATATGGAGATAAGACGTGGCGGACTGAGTTACACGCCCTGAGGATAGGGACCACAAGGCTCCTGAAACACCGGCAATAATATGGAGATAAGACGTGGCGGACTGAGTTACACGCCCTGAGGATATCGACCACAAGGTTCCTGAAACACCGGCAATAATATGGAGATAAGACGTGGCGGACTGAGTTGCACGCCCTGAGGATAGGGACCACAAGGCTCCTGAAACACCGGCAATAATATGGAGATAAGACGTGGCGGACTGAGTTACACGCCCTGAGGATATCGACCACAAGGCTCCTGAAACACCGGCAATAATATGGAGATAAGACGTGGCGGACTGAGTTGCCGCCCTGAGGATAGGGACCACAAGGCTCCTGAAACACCGGCAATAATATGGAGATAAGACGTGGCGGACTGAGTTACACGCCCTGAGGATATCGACCACAAGGCTCCTGAAACACCGGCAATAATATGGAGATAAGACGTGGCGGACTGAGTTGCCGCCCTGAGGATAGGGACCACAAGGCTCCTGAAACACCGGCAATAATATGGAGATAAGACGTGGCGGACTGAGTTACACGCCCTGAGGATATCGACCACAAGGTTCCTGAAACACCGGCAATAATATGGAGATAAGACGTGGCGGACTGAGTTGCCGCCCTGAGGATAGGGACCACAAGGTTCCTGAAACACCGGCAATAATATGGAGATAAGACGTGGCGGACTTAGTTCCACGCCCTGAGGATAGGGACCACAAGGTTCCTGAAACACCGGCAATAATATGGAGATAAGACGTGGCGGACTGAGTTACACGCCCTGAGGATAGGGACCAAGAGGTTCCTGAAACACCGGCAATAATATGGAGATAAGACGTGGCGGACTGAGTTACACGCCCTGAGGATAGGGACCACAAGGCTCCTGAAACACCGGCAATAATATGGAGATAAGACGTGGCGGACTGAGTTACACGCCCTGAGGATAGGGACCACAAGGCTCCTGAAACACCGGCAATAATATGGAGATAAGACGTGGCGGACTGAGTTGCCGCCCTGAGGATAGGGACCACAAGGTTCCTGAAACACCGGCAATATTATGGAGATAAGACGTGGCGGACTGCGTTCCACGCCCTGAGGATATCGACCACAAGGCTCCTGAAACACCGGCAATAATATGGAGATAAGACGTGGCGGACTGAGTTACACGCCCTGAGGATATCGACCACAAGGTTCCTGAAACACCGGCAATAATATGGAGATAAGACGTGGCGGACTGAGTTACACGCCCTGAGGATATCGACCACAAGGCTCCTGAAACACCGGCAATAATATGGAGATAAGACGTGGCGGACTGAGTTACACGCCCTGAGGATATCGACCACAAGGTTCCTGAAACACCGGCAATAATATGGAGATAAGACGTGGCGGACTGCGTTCCACGCCCTGAGGATAGGGACCACAAGGTTACTGAAACACCGGCAATAATATGGAGATAAGACGTGGCGGACTGCGTTCCACGCCCTGAGGATATCGACCACAAGGCTCCTGAAACACCGGCAATAATATGGAGATAAGACGTGGCGGACTGAGTTACACGCCCTGAGGATAGGGACCACAAGGTTACTGAAACACCGGCAATAATATGGAGATAAGACGTGGCGGACTGCGTTCCACGCCCTGAGGATATCGACCACAAGGCTCCTGAAACACCGGCAATAATATGGAGATAAGACGTGGCGGACTGAGTTACACGCCCTGAGGATAGGGACCACAAGGTTACTGAAACACCGGCAATAATATGGAGATAAGACGTGGCGGACTGCGTTCCACGCCCTGAGGATATCGACCACAAGGCTCCTGAAACACCGGCAATAATATGGAGATAAGACGTGGCGGACTGAGTTACACGCCCTGAGGATAGGGACCACAAGGTTACTGAAACACCGGCAATAATATGGAGATAAGACGTGGCGGACTGCGTTCCACGCCCTGAGGATATCGACCACAAGGCTCCTGAAACACCGGCAATAATATGGAGATAAGACGTGGCGGACTGAGTTACACGCCCTGAGGATAGGGACCACAAGGTTACTGAAACACCGGCAATAATATGGAGATAAGACGTGGCGGACTGAGTTCCACGCCCTGAGGATAGGGACCACATGGTTCCTGAAACACCGGCAATAATATGGAGATAAGACGTGGCGGACTGAGTTGCACGCCCTGAGGATAGGGACCACAAGGCTCCTGAAACACCGGCAATAATATGGAGATAAGACGTGGCGGACTGAGTTCCACGCCCTGAGGATAGGGACCACAAGGCTCCTGAAACACCGGCAATAATATGGAGATA
This sequence comes from Isoperla grammatica, assembly GCA_945910005.1. Lineage (NCBI taxonomy): Eukaryota > Metazoa > Arthropoda > Insecta > Plecoptera > Perlodidae > Isoperla > Isoperla grammatica. Next base: position 6,831,658 of record OX246749.1, read on the forward strand.
AGACGTGGCGGACTGAGTTACACGCCCTGAGGATATCGACCACAAGGCTCCTGAAACACCGGCAATAATATGGAGATAAGACGTGGCGGACTGAGTTGCCGCCCTGAGGATAGGGACCACAAGGTTACTGAAACACCGGCAATAATATGGAGATAAGACGTGGCGGACTGAGTTCCACGCCCTGAGGATAGGGACCACAAGGTTCCTGAAACACCGGCAATAATATGGAGATAAGACGTGGCGGACTGAGTTACACGCCCTGAGGATAGGGACCAAGAGGTTCCTGAAACACCGGCAATAATATGGAGATAAGACGTGGCGGACTGAGTTACACGCCCTGAGGATAGGGACCACAAGGTTACTGAAACACCGGCAATAATATGGAGATAAGACGTGGCGGACTGAGTTCCACGCCCTGAGGATAGGGACCACAAGGTTGCTGAAACACCGGCAATAATATGGAGATAAGACGTGGCGGACTGAGTTACACGCCCTGAGGATAGGGACCACAAGGTTACTGAAACACCGGCAATAATATGGAGATAAGACGTGGCGGACTGAGTTACACGCCCTGAGGATAGGGACCACAAGGTTACTGAAACACCGGCAATAATATGGAGATAAGACGTGGCGGACTGAGTTACACGCCCTGAGGATATCGACCACAAGGCTCCTGAAACACCGGCAATAATATGGAGATAAGACGTGGCGGACTGAGTTCCACGCCCTGAGGATAGGAACCACAAGGTTCCTGAAACACCGGCAATAATATGGAGATAATACGTGGCGGACTGAGTTCCACGCCCTGGGGATAGGGACCACAAGGTTCCTGAAACACCGGCAATAATATGGAGATAAGACGTGGCGGACTGAGTTCCACGCCCTGAGGATAGGGACCACAAGGTTGCTGAAACACCGGCAATAATATGGAGATAAGACGTGGCGGACTGAGTTACACGCCCTGAGGATATCGACCACAAGGTTCCTGAAACACCGGCAATAATATGGAGATAAGACGTGGCGGACTGAGTTCCACGCCCTGAGGATAGGGACCACAAGGCTCCTGAAACACCGGCAATAATATGGAGATAAGACGTGGCGGACTGAGTTGCCGCCCTGAGGATAGGAACCACAAGGCTCCTGAAACACCGGCAATAATATGGAGATAAGACGTGGCGGACTGAGTTGCCGCCCTGAGGATAGGGACCACAAGGTTCCTGAAACACCGGCAATAATATGGAGATAAGACGTGGCGGACTGAGTTCCACGCCCTGAGGATAGGGACCACAAGGCTCCTGAAACACCGGCAATAATATGGAGATAAGACGTGGCGGACTGAGTTGCCGCCCTGAGGATAGGAACCACAAGGCTCCTGAAACACCGGCAATAATATGGAGATAAGACGTGGCGGACTGAGTTCCACGCCCTGAGGATAGGGACCACAAGGTTCCTGAAACACCGGCAATAATATGGAGATAAGACGTGGCGGACTGAGTTACACGCCCTGAGGATAGGGACCACAAGGTTCCTGAAACACCGGCAATATTATGGAGATAAGACGTGGCGGACTGAGTTGCCGCCCTGAGGATAGGAACCACAAGGCTCCTGAAACACCGGCAATAATATGGAGATAAGACGTGGCGGACTGAGTTACACGCCCTGAGGATAGGGACCACAAGGCTCCTGAAACACCGGCAATAATATGGAGATAAGACGTGGCGGACTGTGTTGCCGCCCTCAAGGATAGGGACCACAAGGTTCCTAAAACACCGGCAATAATATGGAGATAAGACGTGGCGGACTGAGTTGCCGCCCTCAAGGATAAAGACCACATGGTTCCTGAAACACCGGCAATAATATGGAGATAAGACGTGGCGGACTGAGTTGCCGCCCTCAAGGATAGGGACCACAAGGTTCCTGAAACACCGGCAATAATATGGAGATAAGACGTGGCGGACTGAGTTGCCGCCCTCAAGGATAGGGACCACAAGGTTCCTGAAACACCGGCAATAATATGGAGATAAGACGTGGCGGACTGAGTTCCACGCCCTGAGGATAGGAACCACAAGGTTCCTGAAACACCGGCAATAATATGGAGATAAGACGTGGCGGACTGAGTTCGCACCCTGAGGATAGGGACCACGAGGTTCCTGAAACACCGGCAATAATATGGAGATAAGACGTGGCGGACTGAGTTCCACGCCCTGAGGATAGGAACCATAAGGTTCCTGAAAAACCGGCAATAATATGGAGATAAGACGTGGCGGACTGAGTTGCCGCCCTGAGGATAGGGACCACGAGGTTCCTGAAACACCGGCAATAATATGGAGATAAGACGTGGCGGACTGAGTTCGACGCCCTGAGGATAGGGACCACAAGGTTCCTGAAACACCTGCAATAATATGGAGATTAGACGTGGCTGACTGAGTTGCCACCCTGAGGATAGGAACCACAAGGTTCCTGAAACACCGGCAATAATATTGAGATAAGACGTGGCGGACTGAGTTCGACGCCCTGAGGATAGGGACCACAAGGTTCCTGAAACACCTGCAATAATATGGAGATAAGACGTGGCGGACTGAGTTGCCACCCTGAGGATAGGAACCACAAGGTTCCTGAAACACCGGCAATAATATTGAGATAAGACGTGGCGGACTGAGTTCCACGCCCTGAGGATAGGGGACCACAAGGTTCCTGAAACACCGGCAATAATATGGAGATAAGACGTGGCGGACTGAGTTCCACGCCCTGAGGATAGGGACCACAAGGTTCCTGAAACACCGGCAATAATATGGAGATAAGACGTGGCGGACTGAGTTCCACGCCCTAAGGATAGGGACCACAAGATTCCTGAAACATTGGCAATAATATGGAGATAAGACGTGGCGGACTGAGTTCCACGCCCTAAGGATAGGGACCACATGGTTCCTGAAACATCGGCAATAATATGGAGATAAGACGTGGCGGACTGAGTTGCCGCCCTCAAGGATAGGGACCACAAGGTTCCTGAAACACCGGCAATAATATGGAGATAAGACGTGGCGGACTGAGTTGCCGCCCTCAAGGATAGGGACCACAAGGTTCCTGAAACACCGGCAATAATATGGAGATAAGACGTGGCGGACTGAGTTGCCGCCCTGAGGATAGGGACCACAAGGTTCCTAAAACACCGGCAATAATATGAAGATAAGACGTGGCGGACTGAGTTCGACGCCCTGAGGATAGGGACCACAAGGTTCCTGAAACATCGGCAATAATATGGAGATAAGACGTGGCGGACTGCGTTCCACGCCCTGAGGATAGGGACCACAAGGTTACTGAAACACCGGCAATAATATGGAGATAAGACGTGGCGGACTGCGTTCCACGCCCTGAGGATAGGGACCACAAGGTTACTGAAACACCGGCAATAATATGGAGATAAGACGTGGCGGACTGAGTTGCCGCCCTCAAGGATAGGGACCACAAGGTTACTGAAACACCGGCAATAATATGAAGATAAGACGTGGCGGACTGCGTTCCACGCCCTGAGGATAGGGACCACAAGGTTACTGAAACACCGGCAATAATATGGAGATAAGACGTGGCGGACTGCGTTCCACGCCCTGAGGATAGGGACCACAAGGTTACTGAAACACCGGCAATAATATGGAGATAAGACGTGGCGGACTGAGTTGCCGCCCTCAAGGATAGGGACCACAAGGTTACTGAAACACCGGCAATAATATGGAGATAAGACGTGGCGGACTGAGTTCCACGTCCTGAGGATAGGGACCACAAGGTTCCTGAAACACCGGCAATAATATGGAGATAAGACGTGGCGGACTGAGTTGCCGCCCTCAAGGATAGGGACCACAAGGTTCCTGAAACACCGGCAATAATATGGAGATAAGACGTGGCGGACTGAGTTCCACGCCCTGAGGATAGAGACCACAAGGTTCCTAAAACACCGGCAATAATATGGAGATAAGACGTGGCGGACTGAGTTCCACGCCCTGAGGATAGGGACCACAAGGTTCCTGAAACACCGGCAATAATATGGAGATAAGACGTGGCGGACTAGCCCGGAAATATCTTAGTATTATTAATATATGTATCAATGGATTTTCTTTTCCCAGTCGGGGTTCTTTAATATCTGCTTTTCTTCATTATATAACATATATATGTATGTTGAAAACCAGAAATTACAAAAAACAACACCGTCTGGGACCCGAACCCAGGTCTCTTACTTGCGGGGTGGGAGCCTTGACCCCCGGGACTGGCAATTTAATGTCTGGATATTGTTCATTATAGCATCTATGTGGCGGTGGACCAACACTTCAACACTTGAGTTGACCAGACACACATATTCTGTCGTAACCTTAACGCCGGCTTGAGCGGGGAGTTTATTTAAAACGATATTTTTTCTAGAAAACCTCTTGTGGGTGGATTTATGAAGACAACCAGAAATAATAAACCAACCCCGACTGGGAACCGCCACATAGACGTTATAACGCACTATATCCAGACATTGAATTGACAGTCCCGATGGTCTAGGGGTCAATGCGCCCACCCGGCAAGTGGGAGACCTGGGTTCGATTCCCAGTCGGGGTTGGTTTTTTATTAGTGGTTTTCTTCATAAGTCCACCTACAAAAGGTTTTCTTGAAATAATAACCATTTAAATATAAAGAAATCCAGAAACTAAAAAACCAACCCCGACTGGGAATCGAGCCCAGGTCTCCCACGTGCCAGGTGGCTCGAGAGAGAGAGATTGATTGATTGATTGTTTGATTGTCGTTTTTATTAGTGGCGGGATCAATGCCCGTGAGGCATTTTTTAGAGAGAGTTAGATAGAGCGAGAGAGAAAGAGAGGGAGAGAGAAAGTGAGAGAGTCAGAGAGAGATATTTGATATTTGATATTTATTGGCTTTAAGGCGTGCTACGTAGGGCTATTAAGCCCCTTTGAGTGTAGCCAACCTCTTCATTACAGATATTATACAGACACCATAAACATATGAACATGAAATATATGAATGTGAGATAATACATATTGAATTGGCAAATATACACTTATAAACTAGTATAAAATACACTTTGTATACATATTTTATATTACAGATGTTATGCAGAAGGCATCACTAATTCTATTGAACAAAAGAAAGAAGAAGAAAAAAAAACGAGTTGAGAAACAGAGAGAGAGAGAGAGAGAAAGAGAGAGAGAGAGAGAGAGAGAGAGAGAGAGAGACCCGCTAAACTTTAGAAAATCGGGATTTTACTTCTTCACCTGTTAAACATTTAAACATAAATGGGAGCTGGAGAAGAATTAACAATGTATTACAAAAAAGCAGTATATAATATTTGTTATTTATTTCAATGGTAAACATATGTTTGTCTATCATTTTATATAAATGAGACTAGCAGATCTTGGATCCTAAGCATTTCTGCTCAAAACAAACACGCATAAAATAAAAATATCAATTATTTCGAATTTTAAATTTCAAAATTATTGTTTTATTGTTTGAAGTATAAATAATTGGTTTGACCAACTAAAATATAAACACATTCACTGAATAAGACTCCTACCCTGCAGCTCGCACACTTAGCCTTGCGCTCTCTGCAGCTGCAGCAGACTTTCATTACGTCTAGCTCGCTCGAATGCTAGTTCCTCTTCGGCGTTAATGCGCCAGGCCTCTTCGGCCTTAGCCCGGTCTCGAGCCCAATCGACCCCTAATTGGGCCGCAGTTGCATCAGACGCCTCTTTCTGGGCTCGAGACTCCTCATATCTGGCGCTTGACTGGGCCGCTTCCAGGGTAACCTTGGCTAAGGAAGCATTTGATGCCGCCTCAGCCTTGGCCGCCTCTAGATTGACCTTGGCCGCCTCGAGGGTGACGTTCGCGTGTTCCTCTGCCAGCTCCGCAGTCCTAGCCGCAGCCCCGGCCTCTCGAACACGGAGCTCGTACACCTCGTCCCGGGGACAAGAGGCGTTGTGAAGCCCCTTGTACTCCTGGCAGACACGACCCAGCATGCTTGCAGCCGTGCAGGAGGGGTCTAGGGTGGTGCTACGGTCACGTGTTGTATTGAGGGCCGCTCCAGGTGTAGCGCTGCTGACTGCAAGCGGCGTAGTCGCACTTACTGCTTCTGAAACCAAAGCAAATGTTTTATGTATGATATTTTCGGGGTAATGTATAGCCTAACGTGGACAAATAATGCTGCAACTTCAGACTACTATTTCTACTGATGTAGGAAGAGAGAAGTCACACAGTTGTTTCACAATTAACAGTTTAGTTTGTAGAAGTCTGATGTTGATTTGACCAGATATTTCAGTGCAATTTAGTCTTGATTTTCATCATCATCATCATCATCATTAGACGTGTCAAGTTTAGACTAAGTTTAGAAGGTATTCACATCTTTTCTACACAATGTAAAGCAATCACATTGATAACGACAATGACTGCACTGTTATCGTTTGATCATACCCTCTACAGTATTGGTCGATAGGACATCAAGGTCGATCGATAGACTCGAAATGTTGGCATCGAGCTTAGATTAGCCAGGGAACCTGGGAGCCCCTTACAGAAAATTATCTGTGCAATGAACTCGACTTAGCATTCACCAATCAACAGAAATAACAAAATTACTACTTCAATGTCATAATCGGTTTGATAAGGTATGAGTTATACATCTTCGACGACGCTTATTGGAAGGAAGGTGTAAAGTGGGCAGATATCTTCAGTTCGACATAAGTTTGAAGCTGTACCCCATAGTTCCGTACCCAAGACTCAAGCATAACAAACATGACTGATTATAAATAATATAATATGAAATGTGTGTAAATATGATGTGATTGTCGGGTTGTAACGGGGGTAAGCGGTGGTCACATAGCGATGGAGGGAAGCAGCATCAAACTGAGAAAATAACAGTTCTACACAACATGTATACAAACACAACTTACCAGTGAATGAGATCGTCTCCGTCGCCTCCAACCGCCGGGCCAAGGTCACATGTGATACAACACACTTTAGGACCTTGCCGTTGTCCTTAGTCTGGCGGGTGAGTGTGAGTCTCTGCATGACAGATCCCTTCATCCAGGGCCACCTCCACGCGTCCTGAGGTTTGTCTAGAGAGACCACCTGGTCCTCACGGATGACGTCATCTCCCAGGATCCAGGATATGTGGGCGACAGGACGAGCCCCGTTCACCTCACAGGTGGCCGTGACGCTGGCCTCCGTGTAGGCAACACTCAGGGTTGGTGCGCTAGGGGGACCTGAAGAATGACATAGCAACAATAAGACATACAATCATCTAGCCTCGTGCAGCTCACAGGTGGCCGTGTAGACAACACTCAGGGTTGGTGCGCTAGGGGGACCTGAAGCATGGCATAGCAACAATAAGACATACAATCATCTAGCCTCGTGCAGCTCACAGGTGGCCGTGTAGACAATACTAAGCCTTGGTGCGCTGAGGAAACCTTAAGCATGACATAGCAACACTGTGACATACAATCATCTAGCCTAGTGCAGCTCACAGGTGGTCGTGTAGACAACACTCAGGGTAAGTACGCTGGGGGGATCTGAAGCATAACATAACAACACTATGACATACAATCATCTAGCCTCGTGCAGCTCACAGGTGGCCGTGTAGACAACACTCAGGGTTGGTTCGCTGGGGGGACCTGAAGCATGACATAGCAACACTGAGACATACAATCATCTAGCCTCGTGCAGCTCACAGGTGGCCGTGTAGACACCACTCAGTGTTAGTGCGCTGGGGGACCTGAAGCATGACATAGCAACACTGATACATACAATCATCTAGCCTCGTGCAGCTCACAGGTGGCCGTGTAGAGAACACTCAGGGTTGGTGCGCTGGGGGGACCTGAAGCATGACATAGCAACACTGATACATACAATCATCTAGCCTCGTGCAGCTCACAGGTGGCCGTGTACACAACACTCAGGGTTGGTGCGCTGGGGGGACCTGAAGCATGACATAGCAACACTGATACATACAATCATCTAGCCTCGTGCAGCTCACAGGTGGCCGTGTACACAACACTCAGGGTTGGTGCGCTGGAGGACCTGAAGCATGACATTGCAACACTGAGACATACAATCATCTAGCCTCGTGCAGCTCACAGGTGGCCGTGTAGACAACACTCAGGGTTGGTGCGCTGGGGAGACCTGAAGCATGACATAGCAACACTGTGACATACAATCATCTAGCCTCGTGCAGCTCACAGGTGGCCGTGTACACAACACTCAGGGTTGGTGCGCTGGGGGGACCTGAAGCATGACATAGCAACACTGAGCCATACAATCATCTAGCCTCGTGCAGCTCACAGGTGGCCGTGTACACCACACGCAGTGTTGGTGCGCTGGGGGGACCTGAAGCATGACATAGCAACACTGATACATACAATCATCTAGCCTCGTGCAGCTCACAGGTGGCCGTGTACACAACACTCAGGGTTGGTGCGCTGGGGGGACCTGAAGCATGACATAGCAACACTGATACATACAATCATCTAGCCTCGTGCAGCTCACAGGTGGCCGTGTACACAACACTCAGGGTTGGTGCGCTGGGGGGACCTGAAGCATGACATAGCAACACTGACACATACAATCATCTAGCCTCGTGCAGCTCACAGGTGGCTGTGTAGACAACACTCAGGGTTGGTGCACTGGAGGGACCTGAAGCATGACATAGCAACACTGACACATACAATCATCTAGCCTCGTGCAGCTCACAGGTGGCTGTGTAGACAACACTCAGGATTGCTGCGCTGGGGGGACCTGAAGCATGACATAGCAACACTGAGACATACAATCATCTAGCATCGTGCAGCTCACAGGTGGCCGTGTACACCACACGCAGTGTTGGTGCGCTGGGGGGACCTGAAGCATGACATAGCAACACTGAGCCATACACTCATCTAGCCTCGTGCAGCTCACAGGTGGCCGTGTACACAACACTCAGGGTTGGTGCGCTGGGGGGGACCTGAAGCATGACATAGCAACACTGAGCCATACAATCATCTAGCCTCGTGCAGCTCACAGGTGGCCGTGTACACCACACGCAGTGTTGGTGCGCTGGGGGGACCTGAAGCATGACATAGCAACACTGAGACATACAATCATCTAGCATCGTGCAGCTCACAGGTGGCCGTGTACACAACACTCAGGGTTGGTGCGCTGGGGGGACCTGAAGCATGACATAGCAACACTGAGACATACAATCATCTAGCCTCGTGCAGCTCACAGGTGGCCGTGTACACAACACTCAGGGTTGGTGCGCTGGGGGGACCTGAAGCATGACATAGCAACACTGAGACATACAATCATCTAGCCTCGTGCAGCTCACAGGTGGCCGTGTACACCACACGCAGTGTTGGTGCGCTGGGGGGACCTGAAGCATGACATAGCAACACTGAGACATACAATCATCTAGCCTCGTGCAGCTCACAGGTGGCCGTGTAGGCAACACTCAGGGTTGGTGCACTGGGGGGACCTGAAGCATGACATAGCAACACTGAGACATACAATCATCTAGCATCGTGCAGCTCACAGGTGGCCGTGTACACAACACTCAGGGTTGGTGCGCTGGGGGGGACCTGAAGCATGACATAGCAACACTGAGCCATACAATCATCTAGCATCGTGCAGCTCACAGGTGGCCGTGTACACAACACTCAGGGTTGGTGCGCTGGGGGGACCTGAAGCATGACATAGCAACACTGAGACATACAATCATCTAGCATCGTGCAGCTCACAGGTGGCCGTGTACACAACACTCAGGGTTGGTGCGCTGGGGGGACCTGAAGCATGACATAGCAACACTGAGACATACAATCATCTAGCATCGTGCAGCTCACAGGTGGCCGTGTACACAACACTCAGGGTTGGTGCGCTGGGGGGACCTGAAGCATGACATAGCAACACTGAGACATACAATCATCTAGCCTCGTATAGCTCACAGGTGGCCGTGTAGACAACACTCAGGGTTGGTGCGCTGGGGGGACCTGAAGCATGACATAGCAACACTGACATATACAATCATCTAGCCTCGTGCAGCTCACAGGTGGCCGTGTAGACAACACTCAGGATTGCTGCGCTGGGGGGACCTGAAGCATGACATAGCAACACTGAGACATACACTCATCTAGCCTCGTATAGCTCACAGGTGGCCGTGTAGACAACACTCAGGGTTGGTGCGCTGGGGGGACCAGAAGCATGACATAGCAACACTGACACATACAATCATCTAGCCTCGTGCAGCTCACAGGTGGCCGTGTAGACAACACTCAGGGTTGGTGCGCTGGGGGGACCTGAAGCATGACATAGCAACACTGAGACATACAATCATCTAGCCTCGTGCAGCTCACAGGTGGCTGTGTAGACAACACTCAGGATTGCTGCGCTGGGGGGACCTGAAGCATGACATAGCAACACTGAGACATACACTCATCTAGCCTCGTATAGCTCACAGGTGGCCGTGTAGACAACACTCAGGGTTGGTGCGCTGGGGGGACCTGAAGCATGACATAGCAACACTGAGCCATACAATCATCTAGCCTCGTGCAGCTCACAGGTGGCCGTGTACACAACACTCATTGTTGGTGCGCTGGGGGCACCTGAAGCATGACATAGCAACACTGACACATACAATCATCTAGCCTCGTGCAGCTCACAGGTGGCTGTGTAGACAACACTCAGGAATTCTGCGCTGGGGGGACCTGAAGCATGACATAGCAACACTGAGACATACAATCATCTAGCATCGTGCAGCTCACAGGTGGCCGTGTACACCACACGCAGTGTTGGTGCGCTGGGGGGACCTGAAGCATGACATAGCAACACTGAGCCATACAATCATCTAGCATCGTGCAGCTCACAGGTGGCCGTGTACACAACACTCAGGGTTGGTGCGCTGGGGGCACCTGAAGCATGACATAGCAACACTGACACATACAATCATCTAGCCTCGTGCAGCTCACAGGTGGCTGTGTAGACAACACTCAGGATTGCTGCGCTGGGGGGACCTGAAGCATGACATAGCAACACTGAGACATACACTCATCTAGCCTCGTATAGCTCACAGGTGGCCGTGTAGACAACACTCAGGGTTGGTGCGCTGGGGGGACCTGAAGCATGACATAGCAACACTGACATATACAATCATCTAGCCTCGTGCAGCTCACAGGTGGCCGTGTAGACAACACTCAGGGTTGGGTGCTAGGGGGACCTGAAGCATGGCATAGCAACACTGATACATACAATCATTTAGCCTCGTGCAGCTCACAGGTGGCCGTGTAGACAACACTCAGGGTTGGTGCGCTGGGGGGACCTGAAGCATGACATAGCAACACTAAGACATACAATCATCTAGCCTCGTGCAGCTCACAGGTGGCCGTGTAGACAACACTCACGGTTAGTGCGCTGGGGGGACCTGAAGCATGACATAGCAACACTGAGACATACAATCATCTAGCATCGTGCAGCTCACAGGTGGCCGTGTAGACAACACTCAGGGTTGGTGCGCTGGGGGGACCTGAAGCATGACATAGCAACACTGAGACATACAATCATCTAGCATCGTGCAGCTCACAGGTGGCCGTGTAGACAACACTCAGGGTTGGTGCGCTGGGGGGACCTGAAGCATGACATAGCAACACTGAGACATACAATCATCTAGCATCGTGCAGCTCACAGGTGGCCGTGTACACAACACTCAGGGTTGGTGCGCTGGGGGGACCTGAAGCATGACATAGCAACACTGACACATACAATCCTCTAGCCTCGTGCAGCTCACAGGTGGCCGTGTAGACAACACTCAGGGTTGGTGCGCGGGGGAGACCTGAAGCATGACATAGCAACACTGACACATACAATCATCTAGCCTCGTGCAGCTCACAGGTGGCTGTGTAGACAACACTCAGGATTGCTGCGCTGGGGGGACCTGAAGCATGACATAGCAACACTGAGACATACACTCATCTAGCCTCGTATAGCTCACAGGTGGCCGTGTAGACAACACTCAGGGTTGGTGCGCTGGGGCAACCTGAAGCATGACATAGCAACACTGACATATACAATCATCTAGCCTCGTGCAGCTCACAGGTGGCCGTGTAGACAACACTCAGGATTGCTGCGCTGGGGGGACCTGAAGCATGACATAGCAACACTGAGACATACACTCATCTAGCCTCGTATAGCTCACAGGTGGCCGTGTAGACAACACTCAGGGTTGGTGCGCTGGGGGGACCTGAAGCATGACATAGCAACACTGACATATACAATCATCTAGCCTCGTGCAGCTCACAGGTGGCCGTGTAGACAACACTCAGGGTTGGGTGCTAGGGGGACCTGAAGCATGGCATAGCAACACTGATACATACAATCATTTAGCCTCGTGCAGCTCACAGGTGGCCGTGTAGACAACACTCAGGGTTGGTGCGCTGGGGGGACCTGAAGCATGACAAAGCAACACTAAGACATACAATCATCTAGCCTCGTGCAGCTCACAGGTGGCCGTGTAGACAACACTCACGGTTAGTGCGCTGGGGGGACCTGAAGCATGACATAGCAACACTGAGACATACAATCATCTAGCATCGTGCAGCTCACAGGTGGCCGTGTAGACAACACTCAGGGTTGGTGCGCTGGGGGGACCTGAAGCATGACATAGCAACACTGAGACATACAATCATCTAGCATCGTGCAGCTCACAGGTGGCCGTGTAGACAACACTCAGGGTTGGTGCGCTGGGGGGACCTGAAGCATGACATAGCAACACTGAGACATACAATCATCTAGCATCGTGCAGCTCACAGGTGGCCGTGTACACAACACTCAGGGTTGGTGCGCTGGGGGGACCTGAAGCATGACATAGCAACACTGACACATACAATCATCTAGCCTCGTGCAGCTCACAGGTGGCCGTGTAGACAACACTCAGGGTTGGTGCGCGGGGGAGACCTGAAGCATGACATAGCAACACTGACACATACAATCATCTAGCCTCGTGCAGCTCACAGGTGGCCGTGTAGACAACACTCAGGGTTGGTGCGCTGGGGAGACCTGAAGCATGACATAGCAGTACTGAGACATACAATCATCTAGCCTCGTGCAGCTCACAGGTGGCCGTGTAGACACCACTCAGGGTTGGTGCGCTGGGGAGACCTGAAGCATGACATAGCAGTACTGAGACATACAATCATCTAGCCTCGTGCAGCTCACAGGTGGCCGTGTAGACACCACTCAGGGTTGGTGCGCTGGGGGGACCTGAAGCATGACATAGCAACACTGATATATACAATCATCTAGCCTCGTGCAGCTCACAGGTGGCCGTGTAGACAACACTCAGGGTTGTTGCGCTGGGGAGACCTGAAGCATGACATAGCAGTACTGAGACATACAATCATCTAGCCTCGTGCAGCTCACAGGTGGCCGTGTAGACAACACTCAGGGTTGGTGCGCTGGGGAGACCTGAAGCATGACATAGCAGTACTGAGACATACAATCATCTAGCCTCGTGCAGCTCACAGGTGGCCGTGTAGGCAACACTCAGGGTTGGTGCGCTGGGGGGACCTGAAGCATGACATAGCAGTACTGAGACATACAATCATCTAGCCTCGTGCAGCTCACAGGTGGCCGTGTAGACACCACTCAGGGTTGGTGCGCTGGGGGGACCTGAAGCATGACATAGCAACACTGATACATACAATCATCTAGCCTCGTGCAGCTCACAGGTGGCCGTGAACACAACACTCAGGGTTGGTGCGCTGGGGGGACCTGAAGCATGACATAGCAACACTGACACATACAATCATCTAGCCTCGTGCAGCTCACAGGTGGCTGTGTAGACAACACTGAGGGTTGGTGCACTGGAGGGACCTGAAGCATGACATAGCAACACTGACACATACAATCATCTAGCCTCGTGCAGCTCACAGGTGGCTGTGTAGACAACACTCAGGATTGCTGCGCTGGGGGGACCTGAAGCATGACATAGCAACACTGTGACATACAATCATCTAGCCTCGTGCAGCTCACAGGTGGCCGTGTAGACAACACTGAGGGTTGGTGCACTGGAGGGACCTGAAGCATGACATAGCAACACTGACACATACAATCATCTAGCCTCGTGCAGCTCACAGGTGGCTGTGTAGACAACACTCAGGATTGCTGCGCTGGGGGGACCTGAAGCATGACATAGCAACACTGAGACATACAATCATCTAGCCTCGTGCAGCTCACAGGTGGCCGTGTAGACAACACTCAGGGTTGGTGCGCTGGGGGGACCTGAAGCATGACATAGCAACACTGAGACATACAATCATCTAGACTCGTGCAGCTCACAGGTGGCCGTGTACACAACACTCAGGTTTTGGTGCGCTGGGGGGACCTGAAGCATGACATAGCAACACTGAGCCATACAATCATCTAGCCTCGTGCAGCTCACAGGTGGCCGTGTACACAACACTCATTGTTGGTGCGCTGGGGGGACCTGAAGCATGACATAGCAACACTGACATACAATCATCTAGCCTCGTGCAGCTCACAGGTGGCCGTGTAGACAACACTCAGGGTTGGTGCGCTGGGGGGACCTGAAGCATGACATAGCAACACTGACACATACAATCATTTAGCCTCGTGCAGCTCACAGGTGGCCGTGTACACAACACTCATTGTTGGTGCGCTGGGGGGACCTGAAGCATGACATAGCAACACTGACACATACAATCATCTAGCCTCGTGCAGCTCACAGGTGGCTGTGTACACAACACTCATTGTTGGTGCGCTGGGGGGACCTGAAGCATGACATAGCAACACTGACACATACAATCATCTAGCCTCGTGCAGCTCACAGGTGGCTGTGTAGACAACACTCAGGATTGCTGCGCTGGGGGGACCTGAAGCATGACATAGCAACACTAAGACATACACTCATCTAGCCTCGTATAGCTCACAGGTGGCCGTGTAGACAACACTCAGGGTTGGTGCGCTGGGGGGACCTGAAGCATGACATAGCAACACTGACACATACAATCATCTAGCCTCGTGCAGCTCACAGGTGGCCGTGTAGACAACACTCAGGGTTGGGTGCTAGGGAGACCTGAAGCATGGCATAGCAACACTGAGACATACAATCATCTAGCCTCGTATAGCTCACAGGTGGCCGTGTAGACAACACTCAGGGTTGGGTGCTAGGGGGACCTAAAGCATGACATAGCAACACTGAGACATACAATCATCTAGCCCCGTATAGCTCACAGGTGGCCGTGTAGACAACACTCAGGGTTGGTGCGCTGGAGGGACCAAAAGCATGACATAGCAACACTGAGACATACAATCATCTCGCCTCGTGCAGCTCACAGGTGGCCGTGTAGACAACACTCAGGGTTGGTGCGCGGGGGAGACCTGAAGCATGACATAGCAACACTTACACATACAATCCTCTAGCCTCGTGCAGCTCACAGGTGGCCGTGTAGACAACACTCAGGGTTGGTGCGCTGGGGAGACCTGAAGCATGACATAGCAACACTGAGACATACAATCATCTAGCCTCGTGCAGCTCACAGGTGGCCGTGTAGACAACACTCAGGGTTGGTGCACTGGAGGGACCTAAAGCATGACATAGCAACACTGAGACATACAATCATCTAGCCTCGTGCAGCTCACAGGTGGCCGTGTAGACAACACTCAGGGTTGGTGCGCTGGGGAGACCTGAAGCATGACATAGCAACACTGAGACATACAATCATCTAGCCTCGTGCAGCTCACAGGTGGCCGTGTAGACAACACTCAGGGTTGGTGCGCTGGGGGGACCTGAAGCATGACATAGCAACACTGAGACATACAATCATCTAGCCTCGTGCAGCACACAGGTGGCCGTGTAGACAACACTCAGGGTTGGTGCGCTGGGGGGGACCTAAAGCATGACATAGCAACACTGAGACATACAATCATCTAGCATCGTGCAGCTCACAGGTGGCTGTGTAAAATCACTTAGGGTGGGTCACTACTATTTACAGTACGTGTCAGGCCTCAATGCAACATAAGGGCCCAAATCTCAGCTAGTTATACAGAATGAAGGTCGGAAAGGGTTTCAATCGATAAAGACGTATGATTTAGAGCGAAGGATACCTCTACGTCAAAAACCGCAGAAAATTTTCATTTTTTAATTATATCTTAAGATTGAAACACAAAATCGAAAATCTGAGACACCATAGCACTGTGGTATGGTTAGCCCTACAGACTGAATAATAAATGTATTTAACGTTATAATCAGTATGACTGTGATAACGATTTCCTTAGTAATTTAAGGAAATCGTTATCACAGTCATACTGTAAATAACGTTAAATACATTTATTATTCAGTCTGTAGGGCTAACCATACCACAGTGCTATGGTGTCTCAGATTTTCGATTTTGTGTTTCAATCTTGAGATATAATTAAAAAATGAAAATTTTCTGTGGTTTTTGACGTAGAGGTATCCTTCGCTCTTAAGATTTTAAAAACAACTCACATATAGGGTCTTCCTACAACTAGTCGCAATGTGTGTTAGGAATAATACAACAAAAGGGCCCATATCTCAGCCAGTGTTACAGATAGGTAGTAGGAAATGGTTTCAGTCGATTAAGACTTATGATTTCCGTTCTAAAAACACCTCGAAAAGGGGGGTCAGCTAAAACTAGTCACAATGTGTGTAAGGCCTAAATATATCAAAAGGGCCCATATCTCAGCCAGTTTGACAGATAGGAGGTCGGAATTAGTTTAAATCGTTTTTGACATATGATATCCGTTTTAAAAACCCCTTTACAGTGGCGGTCTAGCTACAACTAGTCACAATGTGTTTTCGGCCCTAATACAACAAAAAGACCCATATTACAGTCAATTTTTTTAGATAGGATGTTAAATATATGTTCATTCGATTAAGACGTATAATTACCGTTCTAAAAACACCTCACAGTGGGGGTCTAGCTACAACTAGTCACAATGTGTGTTAGGCCCTAATTCAACAAAAAGGCCCATATCTCAGCCAGTTTTACAGATAGGAGGTCGGATATGGTTTCAGTCGATTAAGACGTATAATTACCGTCCTAAAACACCTCACAGTGGGGGTCTAGCTACAATTAGTCACAATGTGTGTTAGGCCCTAATACAACAAAAAGGCCCATATCTCAGCCAGTTTTACAGATAGGAGGTCGGAAATGGTTTCAGTCGATTTAGACGTATAATTACCGTTCCAAAAACACCTCACAGTGGGGGTCTAGCTACAATTAGTCACAATGTGTGTTAGGCCCTAATACAACAAAAAGGCTCATATCACAGCCAGTTTTACAGATAGGAGGTCGGATATGGTTTCAGTCGATTTAGACGTATAATTACCGTTCTAAAAACACCTCACAGTGGGGGTCTAGCTACAACTAGTCACAATGTGTGTTAGGCCCTAATACAACAAAAAGGCTCATATCACAGCCAGTTTTACAGATAGGAGGTCGGATATGGTTTCAGTCGATTTAGACGTATAATTACCGTTCTAAAAACACCTCACAGTGGGGGTCTAGCTACAACTAGTCACAATGTGTGTTAGGCCCTAATACAACAAAAAGGCTCATATCACAGCCTGTTTTACAGATAGGAGGTCGGATATGGTTTCAGTCGATTTAGACGTATAATTACCGTTCCAAAAACACCTCACAGTGGGGGTCTAGCTACAACTAGTCACAATGTGTGTTAGGCCCTAATACAACAAAAAGGCTCATATCACAGCCAGTTTTACAGATAGGAGGTCGGATATGGTTTCAGTCGATTAAGACGTATAATTACCGTTCTAAAAACACCTCACAGTGGGGGTCTAGCTACAACTAGTCACAATGTGTGTTAGGCCCTAATACAACAAAAAGGCTCATATCACAGCCTGTTTTACAGATAGGAGGTCGGATATGGTTTCAGTCGATTAAGACGTATAATTACCGTTCTAAAAACACCTCACAGTGGGGGTCTAGCTACAACTAGTCACAATGTGTGTTAGGCCCTAATACTACAAAAAGGCTCATATCACAGCCTGTTTTACAGATAGGAGGTCGGATATGGTTTCAGTCGATTTAGACGTATAATTACTGTTCTAAAAACACCTCACAGTGGGGGTCTAGCTACAACTAGTCACAAAGTGTGTCACGCCCCAATACAATAAAAGTCCCCATAACATAACGCATACGTGCATTGAAGATAGATAGGTTCTGTCATCGGGGTTATTATTTAGGTAAATTATATTCAAAATATCACAAAACTGTATTCAAGTTTTGTATTATTAAATTTAAAATTGAAAGTGTTATTTATTGAACCATCACAATAAGGGAAAGTAGTTTCTAAAACAGATTGTTGTAGCTGCCGTGAGTCTTGACCATTCATTGACTGAACCGTGACAAAATGGTAGTCTTGTTGGTAAACCTACTTGCTACAATGAGAGTCATGTATCTGTATTCCTCTTTGTACCCGGGCGTTTGGATGAAACACCTGACCGGCCCGTTGTCCTCCTCGCTGACGTGGCTCACAGCCAGACCGCACTCGCCGCTCTGCAGTCCAGCCCCCAGGTAGCGATGCCGGCCGGCGCTGTCGGCAGACTCGGATCCCTGGTAGAAGTAAAGAGTCTTGCCTGGCGGGAAGAAGTGGCACTGATCCAACGGTCCCTGCGCCTTCAACGCGAACCTCGCCTCCCCGCCCTGGAGAACGACGGCCTCCCTCGGTGTCAGGGTGTGAGAGATGGGGTCCAGGCCTGTAACCAGGGAGCAGATATACAACACTCCTATAGTGATGTTTGTGTAATAGTCTATACCAACTCAGTTACAATAAATGACTTGCTGATTTTTTGTTTATTTTATTTTACTTTTGGTATTTTCATTTTAATGTTATTATTTTTGAAAGTTTACTTTGTGGGCAACGACGAACTCTACAACTAGTTCATACGTTGTTGAGATGGTTTTTTGTAGGACACATTTGTAATGTTATTTTTGTCAATCCTTGCTATGTCGGTTACAAGACCCCGTTTCCGCCTAGACTAGTATTATTAATATGGGAAATTAAACAAAACTCAAAACCCGACTAAACGCAAAAGAAATTGCAACAGTAGGTTTTATGGTATCATAGTCATCAGAAAATTGAGCTCCATAACATATCCATAATCCGCTTATATCAGCATGGGGTATTTTTTATTAAAATAAGCTTTCAAGGGGACATCCTATAATAGAAAATTGAAAATTTAACAAATGTGAACATATCAACATGAAATTGTGGACACACGTACATCAATTGTTTTAAAAGTTTGCTACATTTTCCGATCATTTTTGATCACATTCTGATTTTTTATACAATTTTACCGGGCTCCATGGGTCTCAAATACAATTTAGAAAGCAAGCGATAAAAAATAAAACCAAGTATGGTAATTACAATTTAATTACACTGAATGCGTATATATTTTGTGTATTATTAATATTGCAGTTAAATGATTATTTATAAAAAAAAAACAGTACGTCAGCTTTAAAACTTGGTATTATGAACGCCTCTGAAAATTTGAAGAGAATTGTTTAGAATTGAATGAGTTCTCTTTCTATGAATTTTTCTCCAAGATCTTAAAAAGTGTTAAATTTTTTATTCAATGGGAAATTAACATTGAAAATTTTCTCTTAAAATAGCTTCCTGCCCAACTGGAATTCATTAGTTACGTTTGTATGGTATATTGGCAAATGAAGCAGTCAGCTATATATTAAGAACACTCTTTCAACTCAATCTTCTTTTCTTGCCTTAAAACTTTTTAAGATAGAAGCGAGGAGAGACCATTCATTTCTCAACAAAATCTCTTCAAATGTTCAAAATAGTTCATAATTGCTAAGGTTTAAAACTGATGAGTTGGGTTTACAAATTAAAGATTATGTTCAATATTAAATTTTAAAACAACCTCCCCTTTTCTGTTCTCTATAATGAATGTTTTCACTTAATCGATACGTGTTTAAGTCAGTATTTCCATATCATTACCATTACCATTAGCGTATCTAACACGCTTATTTTGAATTTTATTTATCGTTTACTTCATGAATTTTAAGAGCCCTTTCGAAGCCCGGTAAAATTATACTTAAAAACAGAATGTGCTCAAAAAATGGCACCACAATATTTAAAAACTTGAAGTGTAATATTAAGGTGCTGACGTATTTGTGTAGGTAGTCTAGGGCTGTTCGGTTTTATATTGGTACAATTCAAATTTATTTATTATACAGGCCCTACTGTCCGCTTAAAAGCTTATTTTCTTAAATGTATCTCATGCGGATTATTGTAATTTTCCCTATATCATACAAAATAAAGTCAAGTTCCAAAAATGAAAAAACCACCCCGAACCGGTAATCTATCCCTAGTGCTTCTGCATTGGAATCAGTAATAAACTAAACCCACTAGACCAACGAGCCACACAACGCGCTCAAATGGGTGGAAACAGTGAAACTCACCGCGAGCATAGAGGTCGGCCCAGGCGTAGCTCCAGCCACCGTTCCCGGCTCGGACTCGACAAGCGACCATCCATATCTTCCAGCCCGTCACCTTCAGGGTGACCCCGCAGTCCCCCGCCCCCAGACCCCGGCCGCTGTAGCTGTAGCCGGTGAGCGCAGAGGTCAAATGGGTAGTGTTGGCCTGGGACAGAGACCCCCGACTGAGATCCAGCAGTGGACCTTCCTGGCCATCATAGTTCCGCCACGTGAACTGACACCCGGCCAGGGCAACACCAGCAGAGCAGGTGTAGGTGAATGTGTGGAGGGCTTCGGATACTCGGCCGTAGTCTGGGGCTATGGTGACGCTGTAGGACGCCACCCCTGAGACACAGAACAAACACAATAATCTAGTTTCAGTGCAACTTATGACACAATGCAGGCATTGGGCTAACTATAACACGCACCCTATTTCACGGTCTATTAGACAAACATTGGTCATTAGCAAGGTCCGTAAATCCCCTGGCGGGGGCTCGTCGAACTCCCAAGTCAAGACGGAGTATGACGTCATCGCGAGTGAGACCATCATTGAATGGAGGCAAACCACGTGATGTGGGGACACAGCTGTCTCGACGGGTCAATCCGCGATAGACTGCATTGTTGCGTGGGGTTCCTTTCAATGTTAAATATTTTGACATGGAAAAAGCGAGAAGTTTGGTGTTTTGCCGCTAGATGATGTTAAGTGCGCGGCAAATACGTTTGGCATTTGTCAAAGGATGTATTATTATTTTTATTTCCTCATAAATGATTAGTGAAGGTGCTGTTAATCTTAGTTAACATATTTTTAATTTGCACTAATTGAAAATGATCATTTTTCTGTACACAACGATGTGCTGTTTGTACTGTTCATACGTAGTCTGCTGCTGCATCACGTGGTCTGCCTCGATTCAATGTTGGTTTCACTCGCGGCCGATCGCTAGCATCGGCTTGCTCCGTTCCCATCACGTTATTTACATGAGAGAATCATTCAGTAAAACAAATGAATTGATCTGTCAAAACCAATTCTGGCTAAAACAGCTTTTCATCTAATTGAAATAATTTTTTTATACTTATAGTCTATCTACATTTTTAAGTGAAGTATTCTGAGATCAAATTTTGCATAATTAATTAGAAGATTTAAGTAATAACCCAGTTTTTTTAGTGGGCTCGAGAATGGTGATTTTCGTGCCCATGAGAAGACCTTACTTTGAGGTTTACCGAACCTGCGCCAGGGGATCGACGGACCTTGGGTCATTAGCTCCAAACGTTTCGTTTCTACTATGAGCGGACTGACTTTTAATAATAATAATGCCTTTATTTGCAAAGAGGATATCGTAATCCCATTAGTGCAAACATAATACAATACAATATTACACTCAGGAGACAGGAGTAAGTAATAATACAACAAACAGTTACACAAACAATTACAATGACAAAAAAAATAATACAACAGTTACAATAAAACATAATACATAAGACATTAGCAAGTATACCTAAACAACAGCAAGAAAATTACATGATTAAATCTCAAAAAAAAAAAAAAAAAAAACTGACTACAGCGCCTGGATTATTTTATTTTTAAAACAATTGTAACTTTCAAAAAAATGTCGGTTGTATGTAGATTGTATGTCGATTGTAATCTGTTGACGGCACAATGCTTATAGAGATCAATTCCATTGCTGGGGACGTAGAATGTAGAATGTAGAATGTTATATAACAGGTTATTTTGAAAGGACGGCCCTTTTTAAAGCTAAGAAATACATAGTGAAAGCCAAAGTGTCCCCATTGATATTTGGATGATGGAGTCTCTCGGTGGTGGAACTGGAAGACTGACCAAGTGAGATATCCATTACAATTTAACTGGGCTGACTGGAAACTGACTGAAAATAATTTATCTAATTAACAATAAACAAATTCATAAATAAAACCAATTAAATAAATCCAATTATTTATTTAATTATTTAATTAATGGATTAATTAATTATTTATTTATCTATCTATATCTATCTATATCTATCTACCTATCTATCTATCTATCTATCTATCTATCTATCTACCTATCTATCTATCTATCTATCTATCTATCTATCTATCTATCTATCTATCTATCCATCTATCTATCTATCTATCTATCTATCTATCTATCTATCTATCTATCTATCTATCTATCTATCTATCTATCTATCTATCTATCTATCTATCTATCTATCTTATCCTTGTTTTCGTACCTAATGTTTTGAAACTAATTTATGTATGCACCTGCTGAATTGTACTTGTTAACTGATATGTAATTTTTTGTATTTGTGAACCAACTTGTTCGAATAAATCAATCAATCAATCAATCTATCCATCTATCTATCTATCTATCTATCTATCTATCTATCTATCTATCTATCTATCTATCTGTGAACCAACGTGTTCGAATAAATCAATCAATCAATCAATCAATCAATCTATCTATCTATCTATCTATCTATCTATCTATCTATCTATCTATCTATCTATCTATCTATCTATCTATCTATCTATCTATACCCATTAAATCTATTACTACTACTACAATTACAGCTAAAATAAATACCCGCATATCCACTCCAGAAATTGACAATGCATTATTTTCAGGTTAATAACATTCACTTGAGAGCGGATTTTTTTTTTTCGTGACGTAGGTCTTACTAGTCCCAACCCGCTAGCATCGGCGGGAGACGAGATATGTCGTATGTCATAACAAACGAACCTTTAGCGGTACCTTTATGAACTCAGGGGCACGTTAATCAAATATATTTCCTCTTCCTAATCGATGCTTTAACGAGAAGAATATATAATTTTCATAATGCGGATAATTGATTTCAAACGCGCTACGTGTGCCGAATTTACTCGCATATTCCAAAGTCTGGTTAGTATATCTTACGATAGCATATTCTCCATTTAGGAAGTCTTGACATAATACGACATGCACGTAGAATTATACAAAAAGTACGGTGTTGCAATTTGTGTTAGGATTTGCTTACAGTTCTGTGACATGTATTAACGTTGTATCACTGTTTTCACGCTCGCACTGCACTTCCAGCATTGCAGGTGCGGCTAAGCTATAAATAAAATAAATAAATTCGTATTTATAGAGTCTATCCACTCAGTAACACGACTGATTTTCAGTGGGGGGCTTCAATTTAAAGCGGCTAAACTAACCCTGCAGGCTCGGAACACCATCGACAAGTGAGATCTATATTTCAAATATGAAACACATGAATCAGTGATTGGACAGTGCGAACACCGGCGGACAGATGCCAGAATCAACAAGGCCGATTCAGAACAAATTTAAATTTATTGAGGTATTGGTATTGCTTTCGTCACGGGTGGGTGAGCGGCAGCCAACCAGCGGCCGTGGCTAATTCAAATACCTGCTCGGGTTGGCCGAGACCGTAAACACGTCGTTGATTGATGACGAACGCGTTACCGAAGTTGTTGTACGACAATTATATATTATATACTGCTCTCTCTGTAACGTACAAGGTATTGTCGTCACGGATTATGTAATAATTTCCCCTCCCCTTTTGCACCTCCACTCGGTACCAGCTGAGCGCTTGCGAGAAAGGTATGCGGGGAGGGTTGCGGCCAGGTCCGTGAAGTTAGCCCCCCCCCCCCATGTAAGCACTAACTCTCAAACCTTCACCAGAGTTAGTGCTGAGTTAGTGCTAATAAGTGCCGTTGGAATTACAGTTTGTGCTGCACTAATACTGTACTTATTAATAAAAAAACGGTGGGGGGGGGGGGGGGGCTAACTTCACGCAGCCCCCCCCCCCCCCACCCCCCATGTGAGTTCTAACCCTCAAACCTTTACCAGAGTTAGTGCTGAGTTAGTGCTAATAAGTCCCGTTGGAATTACAGTTTGTGCTGCACTAATACTGTACTTATTAATTAAAAAACGGTGGGGGGGTTAACTTCACGCAGCCCCCCCCCATGTGAGTTCTAACTCTCAAACCTTTACCAGAGTTAGTGCTGAGTTAGTGCTAATAAGTGCCATTGGAACTACAGTTTGTGCTGCACTAATACTGTACTTATTAATAAAAAAACTGTGGGGGGGAGCTAACTTCACGCAGCCCCCCCCCCCATGTTAGCACTAACTCTTAAACCTTCACCGGAGTTAGTGCTGAGTTAGTGCTAATAAGTGCCGTTGGAACTACAGTTTGTGCTGCACTAATACTGTACTTATTAAAAAAAAAACTGTGGGGGGGAGCTAACTTCACGCAGCCCCCCCCCCCCATGTTAGCACTAACTCTTAAACCTTCACTGGAGTTAGTGCTGAGGTAGTGCTAATAAGTGCTATTGGAGTTACAGTTTGTGCTGCACTAATACTTAATCAAAAACTGTGGGGGGGGGGGGGGGGGGGGCAACTTCACGCAGCCCCCCCATGTGAGTTCTAACTCTTAAACCTTCACCAGAGTTAGTGCTGAGTTAGTGCTAATAAGTGCTATTGGAATTACAGTTTGTGCTGCACTAATACTGTGGGATTGAAGACCAATTAATAAGTGTAGCACAACAACACTATTGAACATACGGTCATGTATGTATTCTATGATGAAGAATGGAAATAATGTTCTTGTGCAGATCAGTGATGATGAATGACCATGTTATCCGCGTATCTTATAATGAATTCCGAATCATCTAACGTGAATTATCGTATTCACGGATAACATTATTGATTTATTTTTTAATTTAGTTGCTAATAAATAAATAAATAATATTATCCGTGCAAACGATGATTATTCATGTCAGATGATTCGGAACTCATGTGTGAATGCATGAATCCATTTCCACACCCATTCGCAAATGCACGCGCGCACACGCACACGCAGACTACCCCCACCCTCCCGGTCAACATGTATACATGATATATGGATGTACAGTTTAACTGTACTCTACTATAAGCCCATTGAAATTACGTATTTAAAAGTATATTTCTGACATCGGTAACCTCTCACTCAAATTTTGTACATCATACATACATAAACCAACTATTTTATCCCGTTTTATTTACCATTCCACGCTCCTGGTCTACTTTATATGTACACGTTATAAATATTAGATATCAAAATGTATTTAATCTGCAGTGTATATAGTGTATTTACATCCTGTTATTACATGCATTGTACTGTTTGTATTGATAGTGGACTTGATGTGTGCATTGACAATATAATACGAAATTCGTATTATTGTATATGTCTATGTAAGATCACAAACCTGTACATTTACAGACGAAGGCTGGAATTCATAGTCGGCCCCTACACCTAGGGGCGCCCATTGTTACCAAGGTAACAATTGTTTCCATGTTATTTCCCATAAACAAAACAAATCCATAGCAACAATGGGTGCCCCTAGGTGTAGGGGCCGACTATGAATTCCAACCTAAGTGTTTCTCACCACATCCGTGGGTACCTAGATTCGAATGTATATGTATATGTATTTTATTTATTTATTTATTTATTTAATGTCTATCCTATTCAGTTATAAAAACTGATTAACAAAGGAGGACCTTAAATAAATCTAAGCAATGCAAACAATGAATAGTTATGAAATCATAAATAACAATAACAATAAAAACAAAACAAACTACTGAACCACAGTTGTTACAATTCGAAAGTGTATACATTTTAATTTAAAGAAATAATATACAGTTTACACCAAGCGAAAAATTACCATTTTAAAGTAAAAACACGACAAATGTTAAAACTAATATAAAAAAGGGATGGTCAGAGTGTTGTAATCGTATAATATAGATCATAATAAGTATTAGATATTGTACAAATGTTACGAATAAATAATTAATTTGTATACTGGGCGTTACTGCCTGACCTGGCGTATATGATATTATATCACAACAATCTTACTGAACTAGTTATTATTGAATTAATGTAACAAATCAAGGTTGTGATAAAGTCGTGACGATGAGCAATCAGTAAATACTCCAACAGAAAATGTATGGTAGTATTTGAGTACGTGTTGTAATGCTGTATGTATTAGTAACCTTTCCAGAATTTTTTATTTTTTAGTGGCTTAGTTTGCTTTTATACTAAGAAAATATGAAATACAATTCGTAGATATTTTTACAAATGATTGTGTTTTCATTACTGTGTATGAGTGTGTTGCAATTCAGCTGTGCATAACGCCAGGTTTGCACTTCAATATCAACAACTTATCAGAATTTTGGACGGCATGCTACTATTAGAACCGATTCTTAAGATGTGTATTGTAAGTGGCTGTGTCATGCAACCTAACCTATTAAATAGTGAGTTATTTCTTATTTACCCATATGCCATTATAAAATGCCTTAAAGATCGGTTTTCGTAATAAAATCAAACGCGACACGCGAGTAACATTAAAATTATTATCATTAAGTATTAATTAGAATATAGGTTAACCATTTAAAATATAATTAATTAGTCGACATTTATTTTTGGTCCAAAATCCAAATGCCAATGCTTACTTCAAGTGGCTGTGTGCATACTGCATAACCGTACTAGTGCAGACTGACGTGCATGGTATAATACTAGGCCTGGACCTAGGCGTAACGTTAGTAAAGTGAATGTTACAATGTTGTCGTCTTATATGTGTGTATTACCGTGCGTTTTGATTATGAATTACGTCCATCACTAATATGTTGCCCATCAAAATAAAAGCGTTAACCTCCCAGAAAAGCTTCAAATTATACATCTAGGCTCACATCAACCACAAACTTATACGAATTAGTATAAAACGATCGACAAAGCATGATCTCTTGCAATTATTGAAGGAGTCGCTAAAGGCTTTTGATATTAAATATCTCATAGGCATACCCAGAGGCACAGTTATAATTATGTTACCTACTCGGTACAATAGAGAGCCTAGCACTCGTTAAAATGCTCCAAACACAATCGAGGAATTACAAATTTTGCCGGGGCACATATTCGCTAGAGAGCTACCCCCCCCCAAACTCCCAATTGATTTATTTAGCGTAGAATTTATTTGCCCCACCTGGTTTTGATACCAGGAAACGCCCCTGCACTCGCGCGTCACGTTTGACTACTAATAGCAGTCTGGGAAGAAATAAGAAACATATAGGCATATTATTATGTATCATGAAGTACGTACGTAAGTAAGTAGGTAAGTAAGTAAGTAGGTAAGTAAGTAAGTAAGTAAGTAAGTAAGTAAGTAACTAAGTTGGTAAGTAAGTAAGTAAGTAAGTAAGTAGGTAAGTAAGTAAGTAAGTAGGTAAGTAAGTAAGTAAGTAAGTAAGTAAGTAAGTAATTAAGTAAGTAAGTAAGTAAGTAATTAAGTAGGTAAGTAAGTAAGTAAGTAAGTAAGTAAGTAAGTAAGTAAGTAAGTAAGAAAGTAAGTAAGTAGGTAAGTAAGTAAGTAAGTAAGTAAGTATGTAAGTAAGTAAGTAATAAGTAAGTGAGTAAGTAACTAAGTAATTTTGCTTTATAAACTACAGTATTAGTGCAGCACAAACTGTAATTCCAACGGCAATTATTAGCACTAACTCAGCACTAACTCAGGTGAAGTTTTGAGAGGAAGTGCTTACATGGGCTGGAGGGGGGGGGGGGGGGGGGGCGTGAAGATATCCACCTTAATTATTTTAAGTAAGTAAGTAAGTAAGTAAGTAAGTAAGATAGTAAGTAAGTAGGTAAGTAAGTAGGTAAGTAAGTAATTAAGTAAGTAAGTAAGTAAGTATGTAAGTAAGTAAGTAATAAGTAAGTGAGTAAGTAACTAAGTAATTTTGCTTTATAAACTACAGTATTAGTGCAGCACAAACTGTAATTCCAACGGCAATTATTAGCACTAACTCAGCACTTACTCAGGTGAAGTTTTGAGAGGAAGTGCTTACATGGGCTGGAGGGGGGGGGGGGGGGGGGGCGTGAAGATATCCACCTTAATTATTTTTTATTATTAACTTAAGTATTAGTGCAGCACAAACTGTAATTCCAACGGCAATTATTAGCACTAATTCAGCACTAGCTCTGGTGATGTTTTGAGTAATAGTGCTAACATGGGGGGAATGTGTGAAGTTAGCCCCCAACAGGTTTTTTTATTAGTAACTACAGAATTATTGCAGCACAAACTGACATTCTAACGGCGCTTATTAGCACTAACTCAGCACTAACGCAGGTGACGTTTTGTGAGTAAGTGCTAACATGGAGGGCTAACTTCCCAGGTAACCGGACAATTTGCCATGCAAGTGTATGAAACCACGGTAGGGCTAGGACAACTTGCCAGGCTAGTGTATGACGTCACGGCGGGGCTAGGACAATTTGCCAGGCTACACTGTGACGTCACTTAGGGGCTAGGACTACTTGCCAGGCATCATTGATGGGCCAGGACAATATGCCAGGCTACACTGTGACGTCACTTAGGGGCTAGTACTACTTGCCAGGCATCATTGATGGGCCAGGACAATATGCCAGGCTACACTGTGACGTCACTTAGGGGCTAGGACTACTTGCCAGGCATCATTGATGGGCCAGGACAATATGCCAGGCTACACTGTGACGTCACTTAGGGGCTAGGACTACTTGCCAGGCATCATTGATGGGCCAGGACAATATGCCAGGCTACACTGTGACGTCACTTAGGGGCTAGGACTACTTGCCAGGCATCATTGATGGGCCAGGACAATATGCCAGGCTACACTGTGACGTCACTTAGGGGCTAGGACTACTTGCCAGGCATCATTGATGGGCCAGGACAATATGCCAGGCTACACTGTGACGTCACTTAGGGGCTAGGACTACTTGCCAGGCATCATTGATGGGCCAGGACAATATGCCAGGCTACACTGTGACGTCACTTAGGGGCTAGGACTACTTGCCAGGCATCATTGATGGGCCAGGACAATATGCCAGGCTACACTGTGACGTCACTTAGTGGCTAGGACTACTTGCCAGGCATCATTGATGGGCCAGGACAATATGCCAGGCTACACTGTGACGTCACTTAGGGGCTAGGACTACTTGCCAGGCATCATTGATGGGCCAGGACAATATGCCAGGCTACACTGTGACGTCACTTAGGGGCTAGGACTACTTGCCAGGCATCATTGATGGGCCAGGACAATATGCCAGGCTACACTGTGACGTCACTTAGGGGCTAGGACTACTTGCCAGGCATCATTGATGGGCCAGGACAATTTGCCAGGCTACACTGTGACGTCACTTAGGGGCTAGGACTACTTGCCAGGCATCATTGATGGGCCAGGACAATATGCCAGGCTACACTGTGACGTCACTTAGGGGCTAGGACTACTTGCCAGGCATCATTGATGGGCCAGGACAATATGCCAGGCTACACTGTGACGTCACTTAGGGGCTAGGACTACTTGCCAGGCATCATTGATGTGCCAGGACAATATGCCAGGCTACACTGTGACGTCACTTAGGGGCTAGGACTACTTGCCAGGCATCATTGATGGGCCAGGACAATATGCCAGGCTACACTGTGACGTCACTTAGGGGCTAGGACTACTTGCCAGGCATCATTGATGGGCCAGGACAATATGCCAGGCTACACTGTGACGTCACTTAGGGGCTAGGACTACTTGCCAGGCATCATTGATGGGCTAGGACAATATGCCAGGCTACACTGTGACGTCACTTAGGGGCTAGGACTACTTGCCAGGCATCATTGATGGGCCAGGACAATATGCCAGGCTACACTGTGACGTCACTAAGGGGCTAGGACTACTTGCCAGGCATCATTGATGTGCCAGGACAATATGCCAGGCTACACTGTGACGTCACTTAGGGGCTAGGACTACTTGCCAGGCATCATTGATGAGCCAGGACAATATGCCAGGCTACACTGTGACGTCACTTAGGGGCTAGGACTACTTGCCAGGCATCATTGATGGGCCAGGACAATATGCCAGGCTACACTGTGACGTCACTTAGGGGCTAGGACTACTTGCCAGGCATCATTGATGGGCCAGAACAATATGCCAGGCTACACTGTGACGTCACTTAGGGGCTAGGACTACTTGCCAGGCATCATTGATGGGCCAGGACAATATGCCAGGCTACACTGTGACGTCACTTAGGGGCTAGGACTACTTGCCAGGCATCATTGATGGGCCAGGACAATATGCCAGGCTGGTCTTGACGTTGAGGGGTTCACGACCTCACACATATCTACACTGCAGAAAGCGTTGTATTCTTAATAAGTACCGTATTCGTATAAGATAATCTGCATATTTATTGATTAAACAATATTGTATTATTTACCACTAGGAAAACGCTCTGTTTGACCCGTTGATAAGCGAGCGCGTCCATATCTACGAACTTTGTTCACAACAATTCAAGAATTCGCATTGCAAAATGTTTCCCAATTTCCATAGCTATTATACTTCCCGACATTGTTGGATGCAGTGCAATGTGCGTTGTTAAGAATTTTCGTTGTCCGCCACCGTTACTTACAGTTACTGACAGCAATAGAAATGGGATTTCTGCCTCAAATACGTTTCAGATCGCGTTTACATTAGAATATTCGTAACCGGACAAAAATTTACTATAAGATAGCCACCTCACATTTTGCTGTTACTGTGTTCCAGAAAAATATTTTCGAGTAACTTTTGTGTACCTTTTCCAATATTTATAAGATCGCCATAAAGTGAACATATTCGTGACCAAAAAAAAAACTTACAAAATATGGCTATCTCACATTTTGCCGCCATTTTGTTTCAGAAAAATATTTTGCAGTAACTATGGTGTAACTTTGTAACTTTTCAAACGATTTTGCATCAAAACTATACACCTTCAATCCACATCGAGGCTTGTGGATAGTCCAAATTTCAAGTTGATCGGACTTTCCGTTCGACCGCTATCGACAGACATAAAAAAAAAAAAAAAAACACACAAAACGAAGTGCCATGAGAGTCTCGTAGAGACGTTCGCATCGCACGCTTAATTATCTATGAGGTAACTTTTAACCAGGCAATCATTATTAAGAAATTAATACCTCTATTTTGTAACTAGTTTCTGTCAAATGCCAATGGGCCTAATTTATCGTTGAGAATAAAAAAAAAAGAGCTACATTATTTGATATTATTTATACAATTCAGATATATCTAGATTTATACATATCATTTTACGCAAAATACTAACTCTATGTTAGCTACAAAACAGTTTAAAGTATCTTGTATCTGGCAGGTACATAATAATGTATCTTGTAGTTGTATCTTTACGTAGGTACATTTCTAAAAAGTAATCTGTGTGGGTCTAGGTACATTTCCACCAGAGTACCTCGGCTGTATCTATATCTAGGTAGTTATAAAAAGTATCGAGTGGCAAACACTGCTTATGGGTCGACCACCATTTTCAAATGACTGGATACGCCACTGCATATTGCATGGTGCATTCACGGTGCGAATTGACGGGTGGGGGGGGATTTCCCCCTCTGGTAATTTCATCCCTGACTCTGTTTTACTGAAAGGTATTCCCACCGGGGATGGCTAAATCCCCACCTCTGGATACCCATCTCATTTCATATCATATCAAGTGACTTTATCTATAACGTTCATAAATAATGCGTCAATTTACACCTATATTCCTATACTGGCTAAAATAAATATTCGTTTAACTAGAAATTAGGATACCCGTACTGAGGATTTTCATTTACGTCGCCAAGAACAAGTGGGTGAATGACAGTTACAACATTAATTTACATAGTATAGGAATAGGTTCACACTACAAAGAAAATTGGTGAAAACTTAAAATACGAGAATAAAATATCTTCAAAATAATACCTCACATCGCTTCTAAGGCCATCTCGAGGGCAATAATACCCCAAAAAAGTTTGCTTTCGGCGGCTAGGGCTTCGCCCCAGACCCCTTTCTACCCACGCCCCTCTACCAAGCTGTCAGTTCGCACCCTGTTCACACCAAAGGTAGGCCTATTGTCAAATTGGCAACTTCTTAAGTATCGCCAAAAACTTAACTTCTAAGAGATTGTTCAATGAATAAAAGCAAGACCTCTTGATCAAAAAACAAATCAATAAATAAATAAGTAAATAATTAACTAAGTAAATAACTAAATAACTAAATAAAATGAATAAATGAATAAATAAATAAATGAATAATGAATAAATGAAGAAATGATTAAATAAATTAATAAATCAAAAAATAAATGAATAAAAGATTTAATAAATGAATAAAAGATTTAATAAATGAATAAATTAATAAATTAATAAATTAATAAATAGAAACCCACTGAGTTGGAACAACTGACTTTCAGTGGGGGACATTTATAGGCTACTACCTTTTATTAAGTGCTATGTTGCTATAACGGCTCAGAATTCACCTTTTACATGTACCGGTACACCAGAACCATATTGATAGATTATAGTCAAGTTCAAAACTACAGAAACCCATGCCCTGACCGGGGTTTGAACCTTATACTTTCTGCATTACATAACACATGGTAGCGTAACCCTACACGGAAAATTTGCATCAAAATAGATAATTTTGCATTCAAATTATTATTTAAACAATTAGTCTCCCGTTATGTATGTATGTATGTATGTATGTATGTATGTATGTATGTATGTATGTATGTATGTATGAATGTATGTATGTATGTATGTATGTATGTATGTATGTATGTATGTATGTAGCCTTTACGTAATCATATTTTGGCAACGATGATTATCGAGACAGCGAGTGGTGATATCATGAAGATAATAAAAACCACTCCATACGGAATCCATGACTAAACAGGACTCGAACCTGGCGAATGCATGGGCTCAAACTTTACCAAAGGCAGCAAAAGAGCCACTGTGGGCTGCTAATAATATAAGTGATGTCGGTAAGATAAAGAAATAAGCTAAGTTCGACGTTCATAACAATATAAGATAAGAAGGTTGTGTGGCAGGGTGTGGGTGAGGGGGGCGAGAGGGGAGGGTGTGCCGATATCTTCGGGACCTGCTGCTAGAAGTTGTCTTCGCTGCCGCTAGGGAGAGCGGGGGTGAAAGCATTGTGCTTATAAAAAGTAACGCACCCATATAGTTTGACATGAACCATTAATTATACAAGCGCATTTACCACTCGAAACCTGTGTTTTTCTGCTACAGAATAAATCACTTGATATGAACATATATTTTTCATTTCAAGTTTATCATCACCAAAAAACTATATATATTTTTAATATCAGCGTTTTTTCTAAGTAATTAATAAAAGATCATAATAACGCCTATTTTACAAAGAATTGCATTGCTTAAGTAGAGTGGATAATAACAATACAATAAGGCAATATTTTGTACACAAAATAATTATATATGTTGTAACGTTATTATTTCGTAGTAGTTATTGAAACAGTAAACTTTATAACTATTGACAATTTTACTATTGCTTACACAATAAATCAGTTTTTTTTTAACTTACCAAAATGTGTATTTACACCGTCGGTAATGCGATATTAAAAAAAGTATTAAAAAAAATGTTTGAGCCGCCATAATAACGGCATTAACGACCGGACACCGCATATTCTTAGCCAATTTTTTACTTCAAACTTGAATCTTAAAAGGGATCTCAATACTTTTGTCTGATAGAAGTTTGTTATATATTTTAGGAGCTATATAGTCAATATGTTGCTGCCCCCTAGTTTTATATCTTCTAGTGACAAATAAATAGTATGTATTTAAATATGTATTCCCAGACATTTCGAATTTATCAACCTCAGTAACACTCGAGGTACCAGAATGAAAATTTGTTATTTACAGTGACATCAGGCCATTGTGATAATCAAATTATTATAATTATTGTAAATTTACATGCAATTTATTAATTGGTAAATCAACTAACCAATAATAAATAAAAGAATATTGTATTTTCAAAATGCCGAAATATTCCTGTAAATAAATACAAATCGTACTCATAGTCGTCCTACCTCTGGGGGCGCCCGTTGATGCCAGGTATCAGTTTCATGCATGTTATTTCCCACATAGAACACACGTACGTAGCAACAACGGGCGCCCCTAGGGGTAGGGGACGACTATGAATACGGATCGTCCATATTCTGGTATCGCGAGTGTATTGTGATTGATAAATTCCAAAGATCTGGGAATTGCAAAACAGTGCTATTATTAATTAGGTTGCGGTTTATAAACCAATTCAGTGACAATCGTACAAAAACTATTGTAGTGGTTTTTTACATAGTTTTGTAAGAACTTTACATCTAATGGTGTCATTGGGTTCTCTTGAGGTTCAACATTTATTTGTCCGATGCGGGCATAGGATTATGATCTTATAACAATTGACAATTGTGTGACAACATATGTGTATGTAATGTACATAAATATTTCACGTTTTACGAAAAGTTACAAAAAAACACATTTCATATATGTTTCCATTGCTACATATACATACAAATATGGTTGTTTTACTTACGGCCAATCAGCAACCAGGCGAAGCCCACCAAAGTCAGAAGAACGTATACGGACATTTCAAAACTAGTACAAAACTATTCAGATAAGATCACAGTGCAGACTGAGAAGGTAGTGAATGTTGGACCGCCAGCCCAGCGTGTATATATAGCAAGGCGTTATCAATTGACCTTTGACTCAATCTGGCTTGGGCAAAACCCATCATGGTCCATACTAGATGAAAGACTTACACGTGACTTCCCCCCATCTCTGAAGAGATTAGTCATGATAGATCACGTGGAGCTGCAACCCCATAATGCGCAGAAACCACTAACAAACGGAAGGCCCCAAAAGAACCGCTACTCTGCAGTAATTTACAGCCCACCCCCCGAACTTAAACCGACGCAACAATCGTCGTCACGATTGATGCGAAAACACTAGTCAGCCCTCCAAGACAACATTGAAAAAACCAGCGACCAGCTGACTTGCATGCATAGTGCAACTAACTACACATACTACGGACTGCTGACGTAGGAATAAGCTACATTCCGAAATGACAGCTTATCCGAGGGAAACGAAGAAGAATGGACGAAATAACCTAAACTACAATTAACCACAACAATATTTAAAAAAACAATTTAATGTACAATATATTACAGAACGAAACAAAGAGAACACTGTACAAAAATGCCTTACCTGTCCTATCTTCCAAATTCCAAACCATAAAACAGTAATTGAAACCTACAGCATCAAAAATTATGCATAGAAAACAATTACGTTAATGCAAGTATTATGTATATGTATAAATGAGAGGAATATTAAAGTAGCATTTATGTAAGTAGACCTATGTATGAATGTATGTATGTATGTATGTATGTATGTATGTATGTATGTATGTATGTATGTATGTATGTATGTATGTATGTATGTATGTATGTATGTATGTATGTATGTATGTATGTATGTATGTATGTATGTATGTATGTATGGATGGATGGATGTATGTTTGTATGTATGTATGTATGTATGTATGTATGTATGTATGTATGTATGTATGTATGTATGCATGTATGAATGTATGTATGTATGGATGTATGTATGGATGTATGTATGTATGTATATATGTATGTAAGCATGTATGTATGTATGTAAGTATGTATGTATGTATGTATGTATGTATGTATGTATGTATGTATGAATGTATGTATTTATGTATTTATGTATGTGTGTTTGTATGTATGTGCCCGTCAAACACACACACACACACACACACACACACACACACACACCTGGAAACTGAACATTGCACTTACGAATGTGTGAATGATTACAGAAATCTGGTGAATTTCAATGAATTATCGCCTGTGAAATGGGCAGAAGATAAGGATTTCAGGCCGGCATGGGAATACCTACTTTAGTGATAGTATATAGTTGTCTTAAAAAAATTAGCATTGACTTGACAACAGGATGATTTTTATGGTACTTGACTTTGATCTCCTGATCTGAAACGTTGGTTCATCATGTTATGTTGACCGTTGTTTCGTGTTGGGTCATTGCCGACCTCCAGGGGTCATGAT
The DNA here is from genome assembly GCA_945910005.1 of Isoperla grammatica. Classification (NCBI taxonomy): domain Eukaryota; kingdom Metazoa; phylum Arthropoda; class Insecta; order Plecoptera; family Perlodidae; genus Isoperla; species Isoperla grammatica. The sequence continues at coordinate 6,868,115 of OX246749.1, forward strand.
CGAGACTCGGGACTTTGCGCTCCTCTCATCACGCCACATGTAGACTTTCAAACCGCGAGATAATCTTTGCAACTGTGTCGACCTGGCTCGTGTGGAGATCACATTACGGGTTATCGCGGCTACACTTCTCTAGATGTTGTTGTCGGCTTGGAGCAAACGCTTTCATTGCAATGGTTACCGACCATGTGTTACAGGTTCAAGTTAGCTCTTCTAGGTAGGTTTCGAATGTGTGAGTCCCAACGTAACTAGTCTCATGCCGACCTCAGATGCTTATCCACCGAGCACGCTGTTTCAACATACAGGAACAGATTCCACGCGTTAGGTAAACCACAAGACATAAACAACTAACTTCTTCCCCACAGCGTTTTCTAAAATAAACACAAACACATTTTCGTGTTAAGAGCTTTGCACTCTACTTTCATGTTGTGGAATATGTCTCTCTATACAACAGTTATGAGGCTTCGTAATTGAAGGACGCATTTAACCCCCTCAACTGCCTAATAACGCAGGCCAAGTTTACCTTCTACGTACACAAAGAACTCGTTCTCCTCCAGGCTGTAGGACGCTTAGGGACGTATGCAGAGGCAAGCGTCACATAAAGTACAGAATTTTTTGCAATGGAATTGTATTTTTACATGCTACTTTCCTTAAGTGGTGCTAGGCCTGGATAGCCAGCACTAGAAGCCCACAGCCCGAGAAACTAGTGACATGTCATCCCCCGAACCGACTTATGTTGGAACCGGGGTGCTGAGCCCGGCTAGCCAGCACTAGAAGCCCACAGCCCGAGAAACTAGTGACATGTCACCCCCCGACCCGACTTATGTTGGAACCGGGGTGCTGAGCCCGGCTAGCCAGCACTAGAAGCCACAGCCCGAGAAACTAGTGACATGTCACCCCCCGACCGGACTTATGTTGGAACCGGGGTGCTGAGCCCGGCTAGCCAGCAATAGAAGCCACAGCCCGAGAAACTAGTGACAAGTCACCCCCCGACCCGACTTATGTTGGAACCGGGGTGCTGAGCCCGGCTAGCCAGCACTAGAAGCCACAGTCCGAGAAACTAGTGACATGTCACCCCCCGACCGGACTTATGTTGGAACCGGGGTTCTGAGCCCGGCTAGCCAGCACTAGAAGCCACAGTCCGAGAAACTAGTGACATGTCACCCCCCGACCAGACTTATGTTGGAACCGGGGTTCTGAGCCCGGCTAGCCAGCACTAGAAGCCACAGTCCGAGAAACTAGTGACATGTCACCCCCCGACCAGACTTATGTTGGAACCAGGGTGCTGAGCCCGGCTAGCTAGCACTAGAAGCCACAGCCCGAAAACAAAGCCGTTCACAAGCCTCCAACTGCTCTAACCAACAGTAACTGTTGGTTTTAGAGGTGAGCGGTCACCCACCCACCCCCCTGACCTAGCCCGAGTTTGCGTTACTTTGGTATTTGTATGGAAATTGCCTTAGCGACCGGGGCTAAACCATTGGCTCAAGGACATATACATAGTGCATGTGTACGATACGACTCTACTACATCTTCTACAATCTACTAAAATACATACATTGTAATCAACATATTTTAATCCAGGAATGTATGGGAGAGGAATGAATGGGGGATTGTAATTAAATTAAATGCTTCTTCAGATAGGTACTTTTTATTTTAAAGAATGGAGGTCAGATATTTCGGTTCTTTTGCAAATAGAGACAGGTTATTAGCTGACATGTGGATGTCGGTGCCAAACGCTCGATTATTGCTACAATCAAAACCAAATGTTCACGTTTTGTAATTTGAACCGAACTTAGAATGAGTTCGAAACGAGTTTGAAAATCTAAGTTCTATACTTTAAGTGACTACTAGGATGTTTTTTGTTGTACTTTGTACTATTTGTGTCAATGTTTCGTTTTATAAGACCCAACCTGCCTAAAAATAGCACTTGTTTACAATTGTCATGTATTTCAGGTTATTCAACCGGAACAACACTCGAGACACAGGATTAATTCTTATTTTATGTAATGACAATGATAATAAAAGTCTTCTTTATTTATTACTAGCAAGAACCGGCATGCGTTGCAATTCCACTGAAAGGAAGAAACTGTTGTGTTGTGGTTTAATTCTGTTTATTCAACTGCTTTTTGATACACAATAGTTTTTATTTTCTTGTCTGTTGCGTACACGATGACTGATGATAGGATATGATGAATAGAGGATATTCAATAGAATACAACCTTATAGATCTAAATGTGTTTGAGCAAGCTTCGTTCACCTGTCCTACACTTGACACTAGTGAGAGTCAGCTGTCAGTGTCAGTGCTCAATCGTTCGTTCTATTGTACCAGTATAAGTCAGTGTAAATATTTGTATGGCATTCGCCTGTAATTGAAACTTACACTGGGGGTGTAGCCAGTGCAGGAGATGTATAGTTACACTGGCTATATAGCTCGTGTGAGACGCCTTGCTACACTGGCCAGTGTAAGACCGGCGAACGAAGCTAAAGTATACCCATACAACATGTAAAACGTAATTACAGTTTATTTTTCTCATCGTGAAGACTAAAGCATATAAATTGCATTTTCTTTATTTTCCATTCTATGTGGCTTTGTATTATTTCTTGTTACATGCGCAACGTGCACTGTTACCACAATTTACAACCATTATCAATGTGGACGTGGTCTATATTGGTCTAGTATATTCTATTGATAACAGTTTATTTTTTCTTGTCTGTTGTATTATTTGTGTGTACTGAGTATTTACACTTGATCCGTAATGTGTATACCAGTACGCGTACGTACGTAGAAAACCTGCTCAGGGCCAATTCATGTCTCTTTGTATTGCAGTAACTAGCATAGTTGTGAAGGATCGTCCGAGGGCCTTTGCGGATAGTATGACTCAATCCCAGTATTCCCCTCGTGACTGTGAAACCTCGGACAAACCTTCAGTCAGGATGGCCGGAAACTGGTATCGAACCGGCGACCTCCTGCGTTAGATACCACTTAGTAATTTCTATTGGTGACGTGCGTGCGTGTACTGTTTATACTTGTGCCTGCTGCAATTGGTGACGTGCGTGCGTGATTTGTTTATACGTGTGTCTGCTGCAATTGGTGACGTGCGTGCGTGTACTGTTTATACGTGTGTGTTTGCTGCAATTGGTGACGTGCGTGTACTGTTTATACGTGTGTGTCTGCTGCAATTGGTGACGTGCGTGCCTGTACTGTTTATACGTGTGTGTCTGCTGCAATAAGTGACGTGCGTGCGTGTACTGTGTATACGTGTGTGTCTGCTGCAATTGGTGACGTGCGTGCGTGTACTGTTTATACGTGTGTGTCTGCTGCAATTGGTGACGTGCGTGCATGTACTGTTTATACGTGTGTGTCTGCTGCAATTGGTGACGTGCGTGCGTGTACTGTTTATACGTGTGTGTCTGCTGCAATTGGTGACGTGCGTGCGTGTACTGTTTATACGTGTGTGTCTGCTGCAATTGGTGACGTGCGTCCGTGTACTGTTTATACGTTTGTGTCTGCTGCATTTGGTGACGTGCGTGTACTGTTTATACGTGTGTGTCTGCTGCAATTGGTGACGTGCGTGCGTGTACTGTTTATACGTGTGTGTCTGCTGCAATTGGTGACGTGCGTGCGTGTACTGTTTATACGTTTGTGTCTGCTGCATTTGGTGACGTGCGTGTACTGTTTATACGTGTGTGTCTGCTGCAATTGGTGACGTGCGTGCGTGTACTGTTTATACGTGTGTGTCTGCTGCAATTGGTGACGTGCGAGCGTGTACTGTTTATACGTGTGTGTCTGCTGCAATTGGTGACGTGCGTGCGTGTACTGTTTATACCTGTGAGTCTGCTGAAATTGGTGACCAAGTGCGTGTACTGTTTATACCTGTGTGTCTGCTGCAATTGGTGACGTGCGTGCGTGTACTGTTTATACGTGTGTGTCTGCTGCAATTGGTGACGTGCGTGCGTGTACTGTTTATACGTGTGTGTCTGCTGCAATTGGTGACGTGCGTGCGTGTACTGTTTATCCGTGTGTCTGCTGCAATTGGTGACGTGCGTGCATGTACTGTTTATACGTGTGTCTGCTGCAATCAGTGACGTGCGTGCGTGTACTGTTTATACGTGTGTCTGCTGCAATTGGTGACGTGCGTGCGTGTACTGTTTATACGTGTGTCTGCTGCAATCAGTGACGTGCGTGCGTGTACTGTTTATACGTGTGTGTCTGCTGCAATCGGTGACGTGCGTGCGTGTACTGTTTATACGTGTGTGTCTGCGGCAATTGGTGACGTGCGTGTACTGTTTATACCTGTGTGTCTGCTGCAATCGGTGACGTGCGTGCGTGTACTGTTTATACGTGTGTGTCTGCTGCAATTGGTGACGTGCGTGCGTGTACTGTTTATACGTGTGTGTCTGCTGCAATTGGTGACGTGCGTGCGTGTACTGTTTATACGTGTGTGTCTGCTGCAATTGGTGACGTGCGTGCGTGTACTGTTTATACGTGTGTCTGCTGCAATTGGTGACGTGCGTGCATGTACTGTTTATACGTGTGTCTGCTGCAATCAGTGACGTGCGTGCGTGTACTGTTTATACGTGTGTCTGCTGCAATTGGTGACGTGCGTGCGTGTACTGTTTATACGTGTGTCTGCTGCAATCAGTGACGTGCGTGCGTGAACTGTTTATACGTGTGTGTCTGCTGCAATCGGTGACGTGCGTGCGTGTACTGTTTATACGTGTGTGTCTGCTGCAATTGGTGACGTGCGTGTACTGTTTATACCTGTGTGTCTGCTGCAATCGGTGACGTGCGTGCGTGTACTGTTTATACGTGTGTGTCTGCTGCAATTGGTGACGTGCGTGCGTGTACTGTTTATACGTGTGTGTCTGCCAAATCGGTGACGTGCGTGCGTGTACTGTTTATACCTGTGTGTCTGCTGCAATTGGTGATGTGCGTGCGTGTACTGTTTATACGTGTGTGTCTGCTGCAATTGGTGACGTGCGTGCGTGTACTGTTTATACGTGTGTGTCTGCTGCAATTGGTGACGTGCGTGCGTGTACTGTTTATACGTGTGTGTCTGCTGCAATTGGTGACGTGCGTGCGTGTACTGTTTAAACGTGTGTGTCTGCTGCAATTGGTGACGTGCGTGCGTGTACTGTTTATACGTGTGTGTCTGCTGCAATTGGTGACGTGCGTGCGTGTACTGTTTATACGTGTGTGTCTGGTGCAATTGGTGACGTGCGTGCGTGTACTGTTTATACGTGTGTGTCTGCTGCAATTGCATTCCATATGAAGCTAATTGTTTAATTAATTAATTAATTAGTGAATCTGATAATTGATTCATATATTGTTATTTAGAAAATACGACTGTGTGAAAATTTTCAGCTCGATCGGACGTTGGGAAGTGGGTGAAATATCGATTCCCAGATAAAACTTTGATTAATTAATTATGATGGCTTAATTGATTATTTAGTAAATATGACAATTGATTCGTGTATTGTCATTAAAATACGTCTGTGTGAAAACTTTCAACTCGATTCGACGTTGGGAAGTGGGTGAAACATCGATTCCCATATAAAACTTTAATTAAATAATTATGATGAATTAATTGACTATTTAGTAAATATGACAATTATTTCGTGTATTGTCATTAAGAATACGTATGTGTGACAAATATCAGCTCGATCGGACATTAAGAAGTAAGTGAAATATCGATTATAAGATTCCGTCCAGACAGACAGACAAAGACAGCAAGCAAATGTAAGCGTTGTAATAATAAATATAAATGATGTACGCCATTGACCTATGACGTTGATAGCGTTTTTTGCCTACGTCAATATTTGCGTTCGAGAATAACAACTTTTTTCATCTCGAGACCATCGACCTTTGAGTATAAACTCAGTGCAGAGAACCAACGTTAGTGGTTGTTTGGCTACCACGTCGTACCGGGTCAATGTACAACACTAATTAAATTAAATAAAGAAATTCACATTTAGAGTCTACCCAGTCAGTAACGAAACTGTTTTGCAGTGGGATACTTTAATTTAAAGATACTAAACCAACCCTGTAGGCTCCGAACACATCGACGAGTGAGCGATAACCAATCCGATGGATATTTCAAATACGAAACTCATGAATGAGTGATTGGTCAGTGCGAACACCCGCGGACAAACGCCAGAATCAACAAAGCCGATTCAGAACAACTTAAAATTTATTGAGTGCTTCGTTGCTAGGACGGCTCCAAAGTCACCGTTTTCTTATTCCTAAGACAAAAAGTAATGGAACTGAATCCTTAATAGAAGTTAAAAAAACTTCTGCCTGAACCGGGATTTGATCCCGGGACCTTCTGCATAGGAAGAAGGGATGCTAACCACTGGACCAACGAGCCACTTTGCATCCTAAATTTGTAATAACATTGTTATATGTGAAACATAGCGGCGACACAACGAAAACACACTACTTGTTTGTCTCAGTTTTCGATAAAACAACACTAACACACAAGTATATGGACACCAACGATGAGGCCATCACACCAAGAATACTCAACCGAGATTCGAGTATCTCGGCTTGGTTGAAGAGGAGTGAAATGTTTACTGTTAGAGCTACATGTAATCAAACGCTCGTGGTGATAACTTATGTGTTCTGTTTCACTGGAGACTCTCGCGTAATCTACGCAGCTGTGTCGAGCTGTGTATTTGTTTATATTTATATTAGCTACGAGCTAAAAAAGACAATGTGTAACACACGAGAGACAACAGTTCGCTTCGAGGCTTGGCTTCAAGGTTTTTTACCATCGTTGGAACCCAACTCCGTGTTAGTGATCGAACACGCACCCTACCACACTCTGTGCAAGTGGAGACAATTCCTAACCAAAGTTGGAAAAAGGGTGAGATTTAAAATTGGCTCAACTTAAATAAAAAAACCTTCCTCGATTCAATGATCAAAGTGGAATTGATGGCATTGTTGAATGAAAACAAACCGTATATCAAGAAGTTTGCAGGCCACTCCGTTATCAGGCTACCACCTTATCACTGTGACCTCAACCCCATTGAGATGGTTTGGAGTCATATTAAGAGATACGTTGCGTCTTACAACATGAACGATGTGAAGCAACTTGTTACGCTTGCAATCAATAACGTTACTCTTCAACAATGGTATAACTACGTCAGACACGTAATAGGTGAAGAAGACAGAATGTGATACTGATATGATCGTTGAGAGAATGGTAATAAATGTTGGTGACGATTCGTCCTCAGACGAGTGTGAAGCCGACGGCGACCTCGCAACCCCGTTGGAATAGGGAATATTCCTGTTAATTTGTTTCGTCGTTACCAAATTAATGACGATGTTATGAAGTCAAACATATTTCATTTTCCCATTTTCGTAAATATTTCCAGTCAAGAAAGTAAGCTGAAAATGTCACAAATAATTTTTGCAGGAAAAGCAGGTCATGACGTCAGAACTGACTTATATCAATCAGCCTATCACGCAAAGATAATCAAAGATCGTATTTATGCCGAATATCTCACTAAAATGAGTGTAATTATATTGTTATTCGGTTCCAAAATGAATATTAATTGTGTCCAGCAATTAATTTACACCACTGGTATGATCATTTGTAATAATGTAACATGATTACAGTGTTTGATAGTATTTTTGTGCAGAAATCGGACAACAATGAATACGTTGTTTTTTCGATTGTGTAGTGTTGCAAGAGGTTGATTGGCAAATTTATTCATAAACAGTGATGTTTAGTCAGTTATGACGTAACCATCCGTTTCACGATAAAAGTCCGTGAAAGGCAACATGTCAAACTTTGTAACGTTATGAAAATCGAACTGTGACATTTTGAAATGGGAAAAGTATGTTGCCGGTACTTGTAGATAAGGGCCTATCTATTTCATATGATCGAACCAATATCGGGAAATGTGAAATATTATTGGGAAAATATCCATTGATTCCAAAGAAGTCATGTAGTCTTTCCAATGACTTAATTAGAAATTCGTATTGTTGAAATTGTGTGTATCCAATATTCAGTGATTGTTGTCCGGATCGCTCGCAACGCTCTCTGTGCACTTGTTACGCCTCCCCATAGAGCTAGGGACATGGCCCTCTCTAGGTCGAGCTTAGCCCCCGAGAAGGCTGTGAAACAATGGAACGTTTAGGAGCTACCCAGGTCCGTAAATCCCCTGGCGGAGGCTCGTCGAACTCCCGTTTACCGAACCTCCGCCAGGGGATCGACGGACCTTGGGAGCTACGAACTTGGCGCACCCCACTTTGAGCTTTGCCCGCACGGCGCAATACCACAAGACTCAATTGAGGGGGCTGTGACACCACAGGCGGACAAACAATGTGTTGCTAGGCAACTCCATTGTTGTAGCTTTATTTGATCGGTGCATATTCAATGTTTGTCCGAAACAAAACACGGCTATTTTTAGGATTGAGTCTTGAGCTATTCAACCGACGTTCAAGAAAGCTGTGCCTCAATGTGACCCTTCAAAATGATTGAAATTACGAATTATATTCGAGAAGGCTGTGTATTTAAGTATTGTTGCAGTGGGGCCGGAGTTCAAAGATTGCGAAATTAAATTAGCAACACCGAAAGACAACAATGGAACAAATGAATTGAACTGATAGACCAACCATCAGCTGTCAAAATAATATAATTGCAACCATAGAAATAAAAACAAGTGTAGCAATAGTAACTGCTCGCCATTTAAAATTTTTAATGATAGACAACGACTAAGTGAAAGTTGTGTATGTGTATTTGTTTGTTTTTTGTTTTGTTTTTCAAAATCAGACGAAATTATTTTTTGACAGCTTGTTGTTTGTCCATCGATTCAATTCATTTGTTTCATTGTTGTCTTTTGGTGTTACTAGTGCCCTATTTGTTGTTTGAAACTGAGACAAAACGTAATGTTTGTCAAATCACTTAATAGAAAATGGCCAGAAATGAGTGGGAAATGTATAAAGAAACACTGGGAAAGTATTAACCATATGAAATCGGAATCAATGTCAGTGATAGCCAACGACGCCATATTTTATGTAGATGTCAACAACTTTAACCAGGGCCAAAATTTAGCCGGGGTATCGACGAGCGGCCAGGATATTTAAGCCGAGGCTAACATTTAGACCACTGCTAAAAGTTAGCCGGCTGTTGTAATACCCATTTTCAACTTTAACCCTGGGCTAAAAGATTTAGCCCAGTGCTAAACGTCTAGCCGGGCGTTATAAGACCAGGCCTATAAGGCATCTCTGTGAATCCAGGGCCAGCTGTCGATAATAGATTGAGTGGGTATTAATCAACTTGTCGGCACAACAACAATAATAATAATAATAATAATAATAATAATAATAATAATAAAAATAATAATAATAATAATAATAATAATAATAATAATAATAATAATAATAATAATAATAATAATAATAATAATAATAATAATAATAATAATAATAATAATACATAGCAGACATTATAAAGAACTTCTTAAGGATAGCGTCGATAGGGTAGCATCGAACAAATGGTTAACGTCCGGAGACATTTTCAGTTAAACAGAGGGATTTATGATCGCTATTCAAGATAAAGTAATCAAGACTAACAATTACAAGAAATACATACTGAAAGACGTCACAGTGGAAGATAAATGTAGAAAATGTAATTTGAACGGCGAAACAATTGAACATATCGTATCTGGGTGCAAAATGCTTTGTCAAACAGATTATCTTCATAGGCATAACCAAGTTGCAAACATTATACATAAAAAATTAGCCATGAAGTATAAACTTATAAACACAACCACTGCGTATTACAAATACAAGCCTGAAAAGGTATTAGATAGTAAAGACTACAAATTATATTACGACCGGGCAGTTATAACAGACCAAACCATACATCACAATAGACCGGATATTATATTTATTGACAAGAAGAAACAAGAAACGATTTTAATTGATGTTGCCGTCCCTTTATGCCACAATGTAGAGACAACTTGGCGGGAAAAAATAAACAGATATAAGGAATTATCTATTGAAATAAAAAGGTTGTGGAAGCAGAATAATGTAACTGTTATACCGTTAATTATATCAGCAAATGGCATTGTTCCACGTAAACTCCATGACAGCATTAATTAAACTAATTGGTCTCCAACCGAACATATACATCGAGATGCAAAAAGCAATTATTTTGAACACGTGTAGGATAGTGCGAAAATTTTTGAACTAAGAAGAATGAAGACTTCAAGAAGTTCTCCATCCCGATTGTGGTTTTCGTGGTTTCCACCGTACAAAGAGCGAATGCTGGGATGAGTACAAATCGGCCACGACCGTACATAGCATCCACAGTTCGGTTTGGAAAAAATAATATGGACAATGATATATTAAGTAGTTCTAAGTAGATTTTAATAAGGTAAACACATGGAAATACTTGACATTTGTGTCCGTACAACATGTTTATGCCGGTTTTGACCGAGTTTGTATGTATTGCAACAATAAAATAATAATAATAATAATAATAATAATAATAATAATAATAATAATAATAATCATAATAATAATAATAATAATAGTGATAATTAAGGCTTGTTGATTTAAGCAATTTATATCAGAAACAAATTGAAATTTTAAGAAAGTACTTTTATACAAAATGCCCACATTCACAACTTCACAGAGCTATAGTGTCGGCAGACAAGTCGCTTTCTCCCCTCAATTTTAATGACGGAAATTTAAACTTGCTTCAAAAAATAAAATCAGACACAGCAAAGGAGGTAAGGATATCAGAATAGACTTTACAATAGCAGATATTATAAAAAAAAACTACTTAAGGATAACGTCGATAGGGTAGCATAGCATCGAACAAATGGTTAACGTCCGGGGACATTTTCAGCGAAACAGAGGGATTTGTGATCGCTATTCAAAATAAGGTATTCAAGACTTTCAATTATAAAAAAATACATAATATAATACGTCACAGTGGATGATAAATGTAGAAAATGTAATATGAACGGCAAAACAATTGAACATGTACAGTCCTCGTACATCATCTTCGGTAATTCTTCCGTCACGGGTGGGTGAGCGACAACCAACCAGCGGCCGTGGCTAATTCAAATACCTGCTCGGGTTGGCCGAGACCGTACACACGTCATTGATTGATGACGAAAGCATTACCGAAGTTATTGTAAGACGATTTTATCTGGGTGCAAAATGCTTTGTCAAACAGATTATCTCCATAGGCGTAACCAATTTGCCATCATTATACATACAAAATTTGCCATAAAGTATAACCTTATAAACACAACAATTGCATATTACAAATACAAGCCTGAATAGGTATTAGATAGTATAGACTACAAATTATATTACGACCGGGCAGTCATAACAGACCAAACCATACATCGCAATAGAACTGATATTATATTTACTGACAAGAAGAAACAAGAAACGATTTTAATTGATGTTGCAATTCCTTTAGGCCACAAACTAGAGACAACTTGGCGGGAAAAGATAAACATATATAAGGTCATAAGGAGTTATCTATTGAAATAAAAAAGGCTGTGGAAGCAGAATAATGTGACTGTTGATCGTTAATTTAATCAGCAAAGGGGTTTTTCCGTGAAAACTCCATGACAGTATTAAACTTATTGGTCTCCAACCGAACATGTACATCGAGATGCTAAAAGCAAGTATTTTGAACAATATTACGAAAATTTTTGAACTAATAAGAATGAAGACTTCAAGATGTTCTCCATCCTGATGGTGGTTTTCGTGGTTTCTACCATATGCGAAGAGCGAATGCTGGGATGAGTACAAATCGGCCACGACCGTAGGCCTACATAGCATCTACCTGTGCATCTACAGTTTGTTCTGGAAGAATAATATGGACAATGATATATTTAATTAGTTCAAAGTAGGGTTTAATAAGTAAAGCACATGGAAATACATCAAGCGTCCCAGACAATAAAAGATATACTTTGAACCTATTAACTAAATAGAGTATTGTATACTTTATTTATTTATTTATTTATTTATTTATTTATTTATTTATTTATTTATTTATTTATTTATTTATTTATTTACTTACTTACTTACTTACTTACTTACTTACTTACTTACTTACTTACTTACTTACTTACTTACTTACTTACTTACTTACTTACTTACTTACTTACTTACTTACTTACTTACTTACTTACTTACTTACTTACTTACTTACTTACTTACTTACTTACTTACTTACTTACTTACTTACTTACTTACTTACTTACTTACTTACTTACTTACTTACTTACTTACTTACTTACTTACTTACTTACTTACTTACTTACTTACTTACTTACTTACTTACTTACTTACTTACTTACTTACTTACTTACTTACTTACTTACTTACTTACTTACTTACTTACTTACTTACTTACTTACTTACTTACTTACTTACTTACTTACTTACTTACTTACTTACTTACTACTTACTTACTTACTTACTTACTTACTTACTTACTTACTTACTTACTTACTTACTTACTTACTTACTTACTTACTTACTTACTTACTTACTTACTTACTTACTTACTTACTTACTTACTTACTTACTTACTTACTTACTTACTTACTTACTTACTTACTTACTTACTTACTTACTTACTTACTTACTTACTTACTTACTTACTTACTTACTTACTTACTTACTTACTTACTTACTTACTTACTTACTTACTTACTTACTTACTTACTTACTTACTTACTTACTTACTTACTTACTTACTTACTTACTTACTTACTTACTTACTTACTTACTTACTTACTTACTTACTTACTTACTTACTTACTTACTTACTTACTTACTTACTTACTTACTTACTTACTTACTTACTTACTTACTTACTTACTTACTTACTTACTTACTTACTTACTTACTTACTTACTTACTTACTTACTTACTTACTTACTTACTTACTTACTTACTTACTTACTTACTTACTTACTTACTTACTTACTTACTTACTTACTTACTTACTTACTTACTTACTTACTTACTTACTTACTTACTTACTTACTTACTTACTTATTACTTACTTACTTACTTACTTACTTACTTACTTACTTACTTACTTACTTACTTACTTACTTACTTACTTACTTACTTACTTACTTACTTACTTACTTACTTACTTACTTACTTAATTACTTATTTATTTATTTATTTATTTATTTATTTATTTATTTATTTATTTATTTATTTATTTATTTATTTATTTATTTATTTATTTATTTATTTATTTATTTATTTATTTATTTATTTATTTATTTATTTATTTATTTATTTATTTATTTATTTATTTATTTATTTATTTATTTATTTATTTATTTATTTATTTATTTATTTATTTATTTATTTATTTATTTATTTATTTATTTATTTATTTATTTATTTATTTATTTATTTATTTATTTATTTATTTATTTATTTATTTATTTATTTATTTATTTATTTATTTATTTATTTATTTATTTATTTATTTATTTATTTATTTATTTATTTATTTATTTATTTATTTATTTATTTATTTATTTATTTATTTATTTATTTATTTATTTATTTATTTATTTATTTATTTATTTATTTATTTATTTATTTATTTATTTATTTATTTATTTATTTATTTATTTATTTATTTATTTATTTATTTATTTATTTATTTATTTATTTATTTATTTATTTATTTATTTATTTATTTATTTATTTATTTATTTATTTATTTATTTATTTAATGTCTATCCTATTCAGTTATAAAAACTGATTTACAAAGGAGGACCTTATTTGACATGTCGTTAATAACCTTCACTTGTGACTTACAAATTGCGTCAAAGTAATATGTCAATACCTTACTTTTAATTTTGCATAGAAATAGTGTTGTTGGAGATAATAATTTCCCGTTGATTTGCCGGTCTAAATAAGCACATCATATTTTATTTTTACTTTATCTAGTTTAATGTCTTTTCTGACCCCTGAAAGATGAAGTTATTGAAGACGGACAGTGATAAGGCTCGGCTGGGAATTGCACACTCAAGCTCAAGGCTAAGGCTGCTCATGCTAACAGCTTGGCGCGTGTTAGTGTGGGGGGGGGGGGGGGGGGGGGGAAGGCAAACCCTACATGAACAGAAGTCAGAGTCCGAGGACATGAACGAGGAAACTAACAAAGAGGACGTTTTATTTATAAACATGATTCTATTCCTTAGGGAAATACGAGTACAGCCAAGCACAAAAATAAAACACCTATGCTCCCTTTCACTCCGGGAAGTGAGCGCGAGACGTGGCGGCGTTTTCGTCAACTAGAGGGCCATTTTACTGACCCCTAATTGTTCACAGACGCTGACAGACGTAGCGCGACCTTTGTCCAGGTACCGGAGATAATGAGCTCTAATACGCTATCCATAAATCTCACCTGTCAAATGTCGCCTATTCATAAGGTGATTTTCTACAGTTACATATTACAGAGTGCCAGATTCAATATTTCGCAACTTTTAACAAATTATTTGGATTCGTGCGAAAAAACTAACCCGTTTCTATGTTTGAATCGTTCTGATAGCTTTAAAATTAACGATTTTGTGTAATAAGTGTATAATAAGTTGATAGCTAAGCAACCTACTGATTATAATAATGAATAACAAAATAGAAGTTTACGTTTTCTTGCTCTTGAAATTGTTATGTTGTTGTTCTTGTTGTTATCACGCACGTATTATGTTGCACAGGTTTATGGTTTGACCGCATTTATACCATACGTTCAATAAATCGTGGTCGCAACGCCAGAAACGTCTGTATATTTATTATGTGCTATGTGTTATTATTGTTATGTCTATTTTATTTTAATAATGTTTACTATTATGTATATTTATAAAGGTTTATTAATATTAGTATTTTATCTTATTATGACAACTTATGTATTGTGATACCGCGTACAGTCTTTTATGTATTAGTTTAGTATTATTATTATTACGATATGGTGTATTTTTGTTATTGTATTATATATATATATATATATATATATATATATATATATTTTTTTTTATTTTAAGTATTACTATAAGCCTAGGTTTATTATTATTATGTATATGTAATTTATAGGTACTATTAATAATAGTAGTATATATAAAGATGATAAATAGCAATGCATTACTATTTACTGTGTTGTTTTGTATTCGTTTTTGTATCTGTATTACCATAAATTGTTAAAAGCCACTGTAAAGAGCGAAAGCTCATGCTGGTTAATAAAGAACATACATACAACATACATATATACATACAATATAAACCAAATAATATTCAAGATTAAAAATATTCAAGTACAGGTACATTCGCTCGTGGATGATTATTGTTTTGAATTCCATCAAGAAAAAACCCCGACTGGGAATTTAACCCAGGTGGCCAAATGGTCAAAACGCCCAGACAAATTGGGAAACCCTGGTTCGATTCCCCGTCGTGGTTGAATTTTTATTTTCTTGAATTCAATAAGGAAGTGCGAGTGTGTGAGAGTGAGGGGGGAAAAAGAGAGACAGACAGAGAGACAGAGGACAGAAAGACAAAGCAAACAGGCAGATAGATAAACAGTTGTTTACTCATCAATGGTGCAGATAAGGAGATTGCTTAGCAGAGTGTTATACTGTGAAAGTTTTTAATTCAACAAAGCATTGGTAATGAAGGGGAAAACATTAGAAAAGTATGATTGTGGTTGCATATAAGACAAATTTTTGAATAGGTGTTCGTAGTTGTCCTTGATGGCAATAAGCTGTCCTGAATAAGCGTATCAAGAGCTGCCTCGGTTTTGAGGAAGATGGACAAACGTCCGCCAGACACACGTCCGCCAGACACACGTCCGCCAACACACGTCCGTCAGACACACGTCCGTCAGACACACGTCCGTCAGACACACGTCCGCCAGACACACGTCCGCAAGACACACGTCCGCCAGACACACGTCCGCCAGACACACGTCCGCCAGACACACGTCCGTCAGACACACGTCCGCCAGACACACGTCCGCAAGACACACGTCCGCCAGACACACGTCCGCCAGACACACGTCCGCCAGACACACGTCCGTCAGACACACGTCCGCCAGACACGCGTCCGCCAGACACACGTCCGTCAGACACACGTCCGTCAGACACACTTCCGTCAGACACACGTCCGTCAGACACACGTCCGCCAGACACGCGTCCGCCAGACACACGTCCGTCAGACACACGTCCGCCAGACACACGTCCGTCAGACACACGTCCGCCAGACACACGTCCGCCAGACATACGTCCGCCAGACACACGTCCGTCAGACACACGACCGCCAGACACACGTCCGCCAGACACACGTCCACCAGACACACGTCCGCCAGACACACGTCCGCCAGACACACGTCCGTCAGACACACGTCTGTCAGACACACGTCAGTCAGACACACGTCCGCCAGACACACGTCCGCAAGACACACGTCCGCCAGACACACGTCCACCAGACACACGTCCGCAGAACAACGTCCGTCAGACACACGTCCGCCAGACACACGTCCGCCAGACACGCGTCGGCCAGACACACGTCCGCCAGACACACGTCCGCCAGACACACGTCCGCCAGACACACGTCCGCAAGACACACGTCCGCCAGACACACGTCCGCCAGACACACGTCCGCCAGACACACGTCCGTCAGACACGCGTCCGTCAGAGACGCGTCCGCCAGACACGCGTCCGCAAGACACACGTCCGCAAGACACACGTCCGCAAGACACACGTCCGCAAGACACACGTCCGCCAGACACACGTCCGCAAGACACGTCCGTCAGACACACGTCCGCCAGACACACGTCCACCAGACACACGTCCGTCAGACACGCGTCCGCCAGACACGCGTCCGCAAGACACACGTCCGCAAGACACGCGTCCGCAAGACACACGTCCGCAAGACACACGTCCGCAAGACACACGTCCGCCAGACACACGTCCGCAAGACACGTCCGTCAGACACACGTCCGCCAGACACACGTCTGTCAGACACACGTCCACCAGACACACGTCCGTCAGACACATGTCCGTCAGACACACGTCCGTCAGACACACGTCCGCCAGACACACGTCCGCCAGACACACGTCCACCAGACACACGTCCGCCAGACACACGTCCGTCAGACACATGTCCGTCAGACACACGTCCGTCAGACACACGTCCGCCAGACACACGTCCGCCAGACACACGTCCGCAAGACACACGTCCGTCAGACACACGTCCGTCAGACACACGTCCACCAGACACACGTCCGTCAGACACACGTCCACCAGACACACGTCCGTCAGACACACGTCCGTCAGACACACGTCCGCCAGAGACACGTCCGCCAGACACACGTCCGTCAGACACACGTCCGTCAGACACACGTCCGTCAGACACACGTCTGTCAGACACACGTCCACCAGACACGTCCGTCAGACACACGTCCGTCAGACACACGTCCGCCAGACACACGTCCGCCAGACACACGTCCGCCAGACACACGTCCGCAAGACACGTCCGTCAGACACACGTCCGCCAGACACACGTCTGTCAGACACACGTCCGTCAGACACACGTCCGCCAGACACACGTCTGTCAGACACACGTCCGCAAGACACGTCCGTCAGACACACGTCCGCCAGACACACGTCTGTCAGACACACGTCCACCAGACACACGTCCGCCAGACACACGTCCGTCAGACACATGTCCGTCAGACACACGTCCGTCAGACACACGTCCGCCAGACACACGTCCGCCAGACACACGTCCGCCAGACACACGTCCGTCAGACACACGTCCGTCAGACACACGTCTGTCAGACACACGTCAGTCAGACACACGTCCGTCAGACACACGTCCGCCAGACACACGTCCGCCAGACACACGTCCGCCAGACACACGTCCGCCAGACACACGTCTGTCAGACACACGTCCACCAGACACGTCCGTCAGACACACGTCCGTCAGACACACGTCCGCCAGACACACGTCCGTCAGACACACGACCATCAGACACGCTTCCGTCAGACACACGTCCGTCAGACACACGTCCGTCAGACACATGTCCACCAGAGACACGTCCGCCAGACACACGTCCGTCAGACACACGTCCGTCAGACACACGTCCGTCAGACACACGACCATCAGACACACGTCCGTCAGACACACGTCCGTCAGACACACGTCCGCCAGAGACACGTCCGCCAGACACACGTCCGTCAGACACACGTCCGTCAGACACACGTCCGTCAGACACACGTCTGTCAGACACACGTCCACCAGACACATCCGTCAGACACACGTCCGTCAGACACACGTCCGCCAGACACACGTCCACCAGACACACGTCCGTCAGACACACGTCCGTCAGACACACGTCCGTCAGACACACGACCATCAGACACACGTCCGTCAGACACACGTCCGTCAGACACACGTCCGCCAGACACACGTCCGCCAGACACACGTCCACCAGACACACGTCCGTCAGACACACGTCCGTCAGACACACGTCCGTCAGACACACGTCCGTCAGACACACGTCGTTTGACATGAAACAAGGTGTTACCAACCATAGAAAGAACCCGAACCCGGCTAGGGGGATGTAACCCCTCCCCTAAGCTTCAACTGGTAGACCTGCACACCGGCAGCTACAGGACCATGGCGTCAATGTCAAACACCCAGCCAAACGCTGTTTTATATCGTCAAAAAATGCAGTTTATAATGTTTTAGCGACACAAAACCTTGTTTGGGCGCATATTACACATTCTTCTGTGTAGTGATAGGTGTTTCAAGTACTTTTCGGGTATTGAAATGTGAAAACGGAGCGGACACCCAATGTGCACAATACCGTCATTGTTTTGCCGGCTTGGTTGCCTTAAAGCCACCTCCAAGTCCCTTTTCTCTCTAGCTAGATGAATACATGAGTGTGACAGGTTGTAAAGAAGTTCTTTTGAGACATTCGGAGTCCACCCTCAGATGGTCGCCAACGATAATTGCTTCGGTGAGGGCTGTTGACATAGGTTCCATCGCAGCGCTTTGTCGTGCGTGGCCTAGCTGAGGTGCTGAACAGCCGACGTGATACATATTTTATACAGTTGCCTATTGGAGCCAAACTAATAAAAAACAAACTGTGCTACCGTTGAGTGAGTAATATAGGGTAGTTCCCCCACGCCATTGGCAATTTGCCTGCCGCCTTTTACTGCCCCCCCCCCCCAACAACCCCCCATCAAAAAAATGTCTTGGCCGAACCTGGTTAATTTAACTCACATACACTCAACTCCCCGTCATCGCGTCGCTTGGCGAACTTTTACTACCCAGCTAAACCATGTTGGACAGTGAAAGGCGGTAGACAAACTGCTGATAGCGTTGCGACTCTACCCTATATTACTCACTGAACGGTTCTACTGCTAACGTATGTTCCTGAATGAAACTATCGTTTTTACGTCACACTATAATATTGAGATTTGTTTATGATTTATTTATTTCCATTGACAGTCTGTTATTTAGCCGGTTCCCATACAAACACCGAAGTTAAGCAACCTTGGGCTAGAACAGGAGGTGGATGGATGACCACTCTCCTCTGAAACACTAGTTGCCGTTGGTTAGAGCGGATTGGAGGGTTCGAAAGCTTGTGTAACAGCTTCGTTCTTCTCGTCAACTGCTCGGCAGTCCAGGTAAGTGGAGGAACCTATACGACTGGTCAAAGTTACACCGTCCTTTCGAATGGGACGTAAAGCCGATGGTCCCCTTTGTACTAATCAACAGGAGTAGGTTACGTGCCAGTACCAGGTATCCCCTCCTCCCTTCCTCATTATTATTCATCAATCATCACTCATCAAGCTAAAGAGGGCCTTATGCCCTACAGTGTGCTTAATTATAATAAAATAAATAAATAAATGATGTACGTCATTGACCTATGACATTGATAGCGTTATTTGCCTACGTCAATATTTGCGTTCGAGAATAACAACTTTTTTCATCTCGAGACCATCGACCTTTGAGTATCTACTCAGGGCAGAGAACCAACGTTAGTGGTTGTTTGGCTACCACGTCGTACCGGGACAACGTATGGTAGTCGGGTAGTATAATCTCGCCAAGCATGCGCGGTGATCTTCTACTAGCCAACAAGCGTAAGTGAGGCTGTAAGAGGCGGTGGACAAACTGCCACGTCATACCGGTCAACGTATGGTAGTCGGGTAGTATAATCTCGCCAGCATGCGCGGTGATCTTCTACTAGCCAACAAGCGTAAGTGAGGCTGTAAGAGGCGGTGGACAAACTGCCACGTCATACCGGTCAACGTATGGTAGTCGGGTAGTATAATCTCGCCAAGCATGCGCGGTGATCATCTACTAGCCAACAAGCGTAAGTGGGGCTGTACGAGGCGGTGGACAAACTGCCTCGTCATACCGGTCAACGTATGGTAGTCGGGTAGTATAATCTCGCCAAGCATGCGCGGTGATCTTCTACTAGCCAACAAGCGTAAGTGAGGCTGTACGAGGCGGTGGACAAACTGCTACGTCATACCGGTCAACGTATGGTAGTCGGGTAGTATAATCTCGCCAAGCATGCGCGGTGATCTTCTACTAGCCAACAAGCGTAAGTGAGGCTGTACGAGGCGGTGGACAAACTGCCACGTCGTACCGGTTGACGTATGGTAGTCGGGTAGTATAATCTCGCCAAGCATGCGCGGTAATCATCTAACCAACACGAGGCGCTAGACAAACTTGTACTGGCGTTGTAGCTCTACCCAACGTAAGTGGTCTTATACTCAAAGCACAGACAGCGGATTCCGTTATCTGCGCTCAAAGCTTCGGCCAAGGCGCAATAACTAAAGAAACTAAACATATAATCTGTATTCCACTCTATGAGGTCATTAGACTTTTATGACACTCGTTCTGTTTGTTTTTTGTATTATTATTATTTCTGTCGATAGCGGTCGAACGGAAAATCTGATCAAGTTAAAATTTGGACTTTTCACAAGCCTCGATGTGATTTGAAGGTGTCTAGTTTTGTGACAACATCATTCAAAAAGTTACAAAGTTACACCATAGTTACTGTTTAATATTTTTCTGAATCAAAATGGCGTCAAAATGGGAGATAGCAATATTTTTATAAAGATTTTTACGAACACGAATATGCACATTTTATGGCGATTTAATGAGTATCGGCAAAGTGACATTAAAGTTACTCGAAAGACAGTAACACAGTAACGGCAAAATGTAAGGTATAGTAAATTTTAGTCCTATCACGAATATACTAATTTAAACGTGATCTGATGCGTATTAGGGGCAGAAATTACATTTGTATTGCTGTCAAAAAGTGTTAGTAACTGTGGCGGACCACGTAGAAAACACTAGACAAAATGACAACGAAAATTCTAAGCAACGTACATTGCACAGCATTCAAGAATGTCGGGAAGTATAATAGCCATAGAAAAATATTTCCAATGCGCATAATTCTATTGTTGTTAAACGTTGTTTTTATTAGCTTTTTGCCAGAGAGTTCATAGATATGAACCCGCTCGCTTATCAACGCGTCACACAGAGCGTTTTCTTATTATAATGATACATAAGTAGTTACTTCTTATGTTGAACGTTTCTACTATAGTGGCTTCTTCTAAAACGCATTAAAACCACTTGAAAAATACTGATGTTCAAAAAATTGCTGTTGTGGAGTATCTTTCTCCTCGGTTAGCAACATACTTGGATACATATTCCTGGTGAATGGCGATCTCTATATTACACACGATAATAGAATGATCTTTTGCCACTGTGATGTGCGGAGGGAAGCCTTTTAATCAACATCCATTGATTGATTGGTAAATTATAATTGGGTAATCATGAATATGATGAGATAACTTTTCAAGACAATAAATAAATAAATTCACAGTTAGAGTCTACCCACTCAGTAACTAAACTGATTTGTGCAGTGGGGGACTTTAATTTAAAGTGACTAAACCAACCCTGTAGGCTTCGAACACCATCGACGAGTGAGCGATAACCAATCAAAGATCGATATTTCAAATACGAAACATATGAATCAGTGATTGGACAGTGCGAACACCTGCGGACAAATGCCAGAATCAACAAGGACGATTCAGAACAACTTTGAATTTATTGAGTGCTTCGTTGCTAGGACGGCTCCAAAGTCACCGTTTACTTATTCCTAAGCCAAGAAGTAATGGAATTGAATCCACATTAGAAGTTAGGAAACTTCTGCCTGAAGCGGGATTTGAACCCGGGACCTTCTGCATTGGCCAGCTGACTAGCTTGCAAACTGCAGGCCTCGGTCACTGGGTCACTGCTACCCGAGATAGCAGAGTAGACAGTACAAGCCTGTCCAAAAGTTTGTTGACTGACAAGAAGAATATGGGGATTTGAGGCTGATCACTGTTCAATATTACATATGACTGTACTCCATAAGCTAACATTGTGGGAACCAGGAGTGGATGAGGTAACCCCCTCCCCCCCACTCCTTGCTGCAGGAGCTTGCAATCGCTCTCTTGTAATCTGGCGGCCTAGCTGATACGGTGTTCGTGAAGGATTTAAGATTTTAGGGATAATTCAAGTGATAGTCTTTTGTAAGTAACAGTTTTAATTGTATTATTAAATCGTTTCATTCTTACAAGGCTTATGACTTAACCTAGAGAATCCTTCCCTCTCATTCCCAATATCAGTAAGTAAATCAAGCTCCAGGTGTCGATAATAGATTGACTGGTAATCAATCTACTTGTCGGCACACAACACAACTAAAGACGGGAGCCATGTTATGTTATGCCTAGTGGCTAAGTAGAGTATGTAATGTATATTTGCGAAATGTTAGTTTCCTGTAACCAAAAAGGTATTTTTTTTGTGCCCGAAACTAATTGAAATACTCCCGCCCTAAGAATACAATGTTTTCCGGGGCTATGCGCCCCGTACACGCCTGAGCTAGAGGGCTACCATACCAAACTCCTGAGCGCAACACTTCACTTTGTAACAAAGCGCCAGTTACTCTAGAACCGGCCCTGTGTTTAATATCTGAGCTCGACCAGCTCACGTGTTCTACCCCAACGCTGACGCTACAGCGGCGGTCAGCTCACGTGTTCTACCCCAACGCTGACGCTACAGCGGCGGTCAGCTCACGTGTTGTACCCCAACGCTGACGCTACAGCTTCGGTCAGCTATCGTGTTCTACCCCAACGCTGACGCTACAGCTTCGGTCAGCTCGCGTGGTCTACCCCAACGCTGACGCTACAGCAGCGGCCAGCTCACGT
Organism: Isoperla grammatica; assembly: GCA_945910005.1. NCBI lineage: Eukaryota > Metazoa > Arthropoda > Insecta > Plecoptera > Perlodidae > Isoperla > Isoperla grammatica. Next base: position 6,891,392 of record OX246749.1, read on the forward strand.
GTTCTACCCCAACGCTGACGCTACAGCGGCGGTCAGCTCGCGTGTTCTACCCCAACGCTGACGCAACAGCGGCGGTCAGCTCACGTGTTCTACTCCAACGCTGACGCTACAGCGGCGGTCAGCTCACGTGTTCTATCCCAACGCTGACGCTACAGCGGCGGTCAGCTCACGTGTTCTATTCCAACGCTGACGCTACAGCGGCGGTCAGCTCGCGTGTTCTACCCAAACGCTGACGCTACAGCGGCGGTCAGCTCATGTGTTCTACCCCAACGCTGACGCTACAGCGGCGGTCAGCTCACGTGTTCTATCCCAACGCTGAAGCTACAGCTTCGGTCAGCTCACGTGTTCTACCCCAACGCTGACGCTACAGCGGCGGTCAGCTATCGTGTTCTACCCCAACGCTGACGCTACAGCGGCGGACAGCTATCGTGTTCTACCCCAACGCTGACGCTACAGCGGCGGTTTGCTCACGTGTTCTACCCCAACGCTGACGCTACAGCGGCGGTCAGCTCACGTGTTCTACCCCAACGCTGACGCAACAGCGGCGGTCAGCTCACGTGTTTTATCCCAACGCTGACGCTACAGCGACGGCCAGCTCACGTGTTCTATCCCAACGCTGACGCAACAGCGGCGGTCAACTCGCGTGTTCTACCCCAACGCTGACGCAACAGCGGCGGTCAGCTCACGTGTTTTATCCCAACGCTGACGCTACAGCGACGGCCAGCTCACGTGTTCTACCCCAACGCTGACGCTACAGCGGCGGTAAGCTCACGTGTACTACCCCAACGCTGATGTTACAGCTTCGGTCAGCTCATGTGTTCTACCCCAACGCTGATGCAACAGCGGCGGTCAGCTCACGTGTTCTACCCCAACGCTGACGCTACAGCGGCGGTCAGCTCACGTGTTCTACCCCAACGCTGACGCTACAGCGACGGTCAGCTCACGTGTTCTATCCCAACGCTGACGCTACAGCTTCGGTCAGCTCATGTGTTCTACCCCAACGCTGACGCTACAGCGGCGGTCAGCTCACGTGTTCTATCCCAACGCTGACGCTACAGCGGCGGTCAGCTCACGTGTTCTATCCCAACGCTGACGCTACAGCTTCGGTCAGCTCGCGTGTTCTACCCCAACGCTGATGTTACAGCGGCGGTCAGCTATCGTGTTCACCCCAACGCTGACGCTACAGCTTCGGTCAGCTCATGTGTTCTACCCCAACGCTGACGCTACAGCTTCGGTCAGCTCACGTTTTCTACCCCAACGCTGACGCTACAGCTTCGGTCAGCTCATGTGTTCTACCCCAACGCTGACGCTACAGCTTCGGTCAGCTCACGTGTTCTACCCCAACGCTGACGCTACAGCGGCGGTCAGCTCACGTGTTCTACCCCAACGCTGACGCTACAGCGGCGGTCAGCTCACGTGTTGTACCCCAACGCTGACGCTACAGCGGCGGTCAGCTCACGTGTTCTATCCCAACGCTGACGCTACAGCGGCGGTCAGCTCACGTGTTCTATCCCAACGCTGACGCTACAGCGGCGGTCAGCTCACGTGTTCTATCCCAACGCTGACGCTACAGCGGCGGTCAGCTCACGTGTTCTATCCCAACGCTGACGCTACAGCGGCGGTCAGCTCACGTGTTCTACCCCAACGCTGACGCTACAGCGGCGGTCAGCTCGCGTGTTCTACCCCAACGCTGACGCTACAGCGGCGGACAGCTCACGTGTTCTACCCCAACGCTGACGCTACAGCGGCGGTCAGCTCACGTGTTCTATCCCAACGCTGACGCTACAGCGGCGGTCAGCTCGCGTGTTCTACCCCAACGCCGACGCTACAGCAACGCGATGAGGAACTTACGTGGTAGATGGGAGTGGTGGGCGGTATGAACACACAGAAGGGAACCCACCAAGTAGAAGTACAGAAACTTACCAGACTACAGCTTTGCTACGGCCCTGGGGTAACACAATGGCCTATAGAGACCAGACCAGGGCCGGTTCTAGAGTATCTGGCCCCCTGTGACTAAATTAATTTTGGCGCCCTATCTACGTTATATTAATCAATGAGTAGTCTTGGGGGGGGGGGGGGGGGTAGCCTCCCAGTTAATGCGGGTACGGGGCACGTTGCCCCGCAAAAATTTGATTGTTAGAATGTTTTTTGAGTATTTTAATTAGTTGTACTTGTAAGTTAGACCTAGAAAAAAATACCTTTTTGGTTATAGGCAACTTATGTATTTTATACAAGAAGTGAAACGTAAAAGCCAATAGGTACAACATGGCTCTTTTCTTTAGTTGTGAAAGGTCATTCTATGATCGTGTGTAAAATAGAGGTCACCATTCGCCAGGAATATGTCTCCAAATGTTTTGCTAACCGAAATTGTTGGGAAATTCCCTCCCAAACAAAATGTATCTATAACTTTTTAGACTTGTTTAGACCGTTTCCTTCATTATCACCCACTCATCGTCTTGATTAGCCTAGTTGCAAAAATATAAGACGTTAAGCCCAAATATCTATTTATCTATAGTGAAGCCAAAATTGTGTGTAAAACATTCAAAAAATATTTTTGTAGAATCCAGTGGCGTATTTGGGTGGGCTGCCCAGAATAGGACATAACTGTAAAAAAAAAGTATCCCATAATAGCGCCGCAGGCAATTTTTTGGAAAATCTTTAAGAAGCCACTAATAGAAACGTTCAACGAAAAAAGTAACTACATAATTCATGTTACTTTAAAACAGTGATTATCCCTACCAGAAGTGTTCACTTGTTTTATTTTGCGCTGTGCGTGGGCACAGGTTGCACACCCCCTAAAACCGCCCCGGACCAGAGTTACAGAATAAAACTATCAACTACAAACTATCAACTACATACGACAAAACTAAAAGTTTAAAAAATGCAAATCAAAATGCAAAGTTTGGCCTGCAAATCATTTTTGTATATAATATAATGTTTATAGTTATACGTATTTGGTTTGCCATCCATTGTCATTGGTGGCGCCCGGTCCAAATTCAAGGTGAAATGTAATATTTGAAATCGCGCGTATCTCACGTACTTTTCAGGCGCTGTGATTGGTCACCGGCTCGCATGGAAGCCGGTGTTGTGTTTGTTGTTTGCTGCCTTCTCGTATCTCTGACTTATGAAAATGAAGCGTATCATCGGAGTTTGCTTAGCCCTGATAAATTTAATTTTACGCAACATTCTCTGGTCTCTCTTCAATGAATGAGGGATCTTTGCTATCCATTTCTTTCTTTCTTTCTTTCTTTCTATCTTTCTTTCTTTCGTATGTTGGCAGTATTGCTCTTTGAAAATGTAAAAGCATCACACTCAGTGTGGTAGACCTGCTTCAACTTGGCTGTAATCTGTATCGTATCAACAGCAACAAGTTTGCTATTTTGAAGTTTATGCAATATATTGTATACATGTATACAATTTCTATTTTTTTTAGTGAATATATTAGATTTATTTTTATGACTTATATGATAGCATATTTTAGATTGTATCCGTACATACGTTACTTCATTTTTTTTAGTTAGCCTGCCATAACCTAAAATGGCACTTTTTAAAAGTGATTTCAAAGGTTCTAGACTATCCGGTAAGTGTATATTCAGATACAAGATGTGATCTATGCACTGTACATATCATGTGAGTAGAGAATACGAAATATCCGAGGCCAGGCTAAGTCTAATTTTAGCACTAGGGGCCTACCTATTTATAACCATTGCATAAAAGCCAGTTGGTGACGCCTGTCAGTTTCAAAGCCCAATAGGCCTAAGCCTATGCCTAGGTTATATATTTTGTTTGGCTGACAAGGCCTAGCCCTAGGCCTAGGTGTGCCAAGCCTAAAATTAATACTAGTCCTAGGTCTAGGCCTACTACCTAGCCTAGGGCCTACACCACTATTATATTAGGCCTAGGCCTAGGCCTATAGGTCTATATTTCTGTAGGGTCTAGGGCAGTGGTACTCAAACTTTTTTCCTGGAAGGCCACTTTTCCAAAAATCCAAGTAAAGCTGGGCCGCACTAATACAAGTATGCAGTGGCGTAATTATAGGAATTATTTCGGGGGGGGGGGGGGGGGGGTTAACAGGGAAAAGTGAGGTGTGGAAATAGCAAGGGATCTGGGGCAAAGCCTCAGCCGCCGGAGGCCTTTTCGCCGAAGGCGCAAAATTTGTTCGACTATTATAGATAAATCGTGCTTCTTCGAGTCAAAGCGTAAAACTCGACGCGTTTATATTACGTTACAGGTAACAAATACCAAGTTAAGTTTAGTTGATTGGCGATATATCATAATTCAACACGAATACAATATTATGTCCATATCCAGCAAACAAACAGTCATTTAAAATAGTATAATATATTAATGAAAACACAAAAGCTCTGGGCCGCAAAATTGTTCAGGAGGGCCGCATGCAGCCCGCGGGCCGCAGTTTGAGTACCGCTGGTCTAGGGCCTACTCAACTGTATAAACTTAGATCACAGTGAAAACTGTATTAGGCCTACACTTATTATGTAGGCCTACAAAGGAGAAAAATAAAGTTATATTCTATTCTATTCCTACGTTCAATGTTTCCATTGGGTGAAATCGTAAGTGATGTGTAGGCCTAGGGATAGCCTACTTCGCATTACCCAAGCGTAAGAAGACTATTGAGTATTAAAGTGCCAAGTAGCAATGTAGGAGTAGGGTCTAGGCCTAGGTTATGAGGGCAGACATAGGAATAACAGTCCCCTATGCAACCTAGGTTTTGTACATCTAAAGACCTCCCCTGAGGCTAGCTCTAACGTAATTGAACCAAGTCTACTAACTCAAACTTTTTTGTTATTATAAAAAAAAATGTATGAACAAAATGTATGTGTCCCTGCCGATGATGCTACTCGATGAAGATATCGATAATCAATCCGAGATGACTATCGATTGTTTCGAAATATGTATTTCATTGCGTACAAATGGAATTCATTACAAGATAAATATGTACATGTTGTAAATAAGATACAATGAATCTTATTTTCTTATTCTATGATTAACATTATTTAAATATTTAGTATTACATAAACTTATATCATAGAAAGTTACAAGTCAGCCTATAAAAAAGTTACATGCATGTTACAATGTCATTTAGTTTCACTTATATTTGGGTCAACTTACATTTCCATTAAAAGTTATCTACTGACTACAGTGCTCTCTCTACCATGAACTCTTAAAGCTTTGTCTTAAACTTGCCAGGTTGTTATATTGATTTTAATTCGCTAGGTAATTTGTTCCAAAATTTTATGCCTGCATATGCTGGGGCTTCTACATACATTTTGTTGTTGTGGTGATCCGTATGTGGTATCGGCATGTGGTATCCGTATGTGACCCGTATGTGGTATCCGTATGTGATCCGCATGTGGTATCCGTATGTGACCCGTATGTAGTATCCGTATGTGATCCGTATGTGGTATCCATATGTGACCCCTATGTGGTATACGTATGTGATCTGTATGTGGTATCCGTATGTGGTATCCGTATGTGATCCATATGTGGTATCCGTATGTGACCCGCATGTGGTATCCGTATGTGATCGGTATGTGGTATCCGTATGTGATCCGTATGTGGTATCCGTATGTGATCCGTGTACGGTATCTGTATATAATCGTATCGATATATCGATAATCAAACGACTCATCCACATTGAAAATTAACGTAGCATAAGTTAACACTGTACTGTAACGTTTTCGATGGCTGTCCACATTAGAACTTAATGTCCTACGTCCACGCCACCTATCCCCTACCTATCTACCTCCTGTCCACCTACCAAGTTTGTCCGCGTAAATCAAGAACCTAACCCTGGGCTATTTATTTACCTATGTATTTTTTGTTTTTACATTCAGTTGGCCTACTGTTATACAATATAAGTGAATATCAGAATATCCACAGTATCTAGTGATTTTGAATACACATCGCTGATTGGTTCATTCTTACTGCAGAGTTACGGGATGGAGTTAGCAAACTTCTGTGCTACGTACTGCTACTGCCGCAGTAAGCAATGAGTATACCTTGGGTTCTCATCATTCAATGGGAGTCTATGAAAACTTTATTTTACTGTCTTTAGGCCTAGGCCTATACAACTTTTTTTTTTACTTTTTTTACTTAAGGCCCATCCACAATGAAAATTAACATTAACAGTAACTGTAAGGTTTCAACCAATCATATTGGCTGATAAGAGCCTATTGTTGCTCACCAGCCAACATGATTGGTTAAAACCTCACTGTTACTGTAAATGTTGCTGCTGTTATTTTTTGTTGTAGATTGGCCTTTAAGGTACTGGAGCCGTCCTAGCAACGAATCACCCAATAAATTCAAAGTTGTTCTGAATCGGTCTTGTTGATTCTGGCATTTGTCCGCAGGTGTTTGCACTGTCCAATCACTGATTCATATGTTTCATATTTGAAATATAGATCTTTGATTGGTTATCGCTCACTTGTCGATGGTGTTCAGAGCCTACAGGGTTGGTTTAGTGACTTAAGTCGCTGTATATTAAAGTTCCCCACTGAAAATCAGTCTTGTTACTGAGTGGGTATATAGGGAGCTTGCAATAACGTCATTTCCGGTATCGCACGGTAGCCATACTGAGGTACTCTGTAAACATTTGTTTACGTTCTTCCGACACTGCATTGTTGCAATATTGCAGATGTCCTTTGACTGACACATCAACTGTTTTCAAACAAAGGTTCCGTATTACGACTGAAAACAAAATAAGAACGCGTAAACTCTGTTTGAAGACAATCATTTGCATGTGTTATCATTTTCTTGAACTTTTACCTGCACACATCAATCTATACGGCTTGAAACTGTGATATTTCCTGGATAACCTATGTGTCTTCTATTGACAGAACAAATGTAAACAAGCAATGTGTACCTCATAATGGCCGCCATGTGACGTCTATTGAAAGCTACCTTTGTTTATTTATTTATTTTCCTTTGGTTTCCTGTAACTGAGGGCATTACCAAACAGGCATGCACACTCTACTCAGCGGAAGACTGCATGAAAGTATGCCGGGAACGTTCTGATTTGCGTGGGTTTAGCGCTAATGAAAGGGGCCGTGGATAAGGGCCCGAGGTCGGTATGCGAATACTTACGTTGGGGCTAGTATAGTTTTTCTTTATAATATAAAGTATGTAAGGACGGCTACGACGCAGATGTCCGGCTACTGTCGGCAGCTCTTCGGGCCCGACATTCTCAGACACGCGACACACAAATGACATAACTGACTGTTCGGTGGGGAGGGATTGCAACAGGGTCGTTTTAGGTAGGCCTAGTCGTAAAGATGACGAACCTTATGTTTTTCAATGCTTTTTTTATTTATTCACTTTGAAGGTGTCATCTACTGTTTATTTTTTATTTTATTACACTCCAAAAATAAATTACACCTTCAAATTGAATAAATAAAAAACATAAAAGAAAATAAAGTTCTTCATCTTTTCAATTACCCCGTTGTATTTCAAATTGCCAGGGCCGAAATTCGTCCGCCGTCTAACACAAAAGAAACGTAAACTATTGTTCTTTGCAGACAGCAGCGGAGGCAGTTCCGGCTGCGAGACAGATTCCGACTTCCCGACTCCCCCGGCCAAGCGAGAGCGCATCGACCGGTCGACGTCGGACAAGGGGAGCTCCGAGTACGACCTGCAGGGCAGCTCGGGTCAGCGCGAGAGCGTCAGCACCGAGGGCTCCGACCTTGAGCAGAGTCCGATGGCTGCGTCGGCGACGTTCTACGACAGACGCGAGAGCCAGAGCACCGAGGATTCGTACCAGCCGAGCGATGAGGAGCGGCCTAGCGTCATCAGTAAGACGGGGCTGGTCAAGAGCGCCGGGCCCGTCGGCTATGTTGATGGCAGGGCTAAGAAGATGATGGTGAGCTTGTATACGTAGCTTTCAATAGACGTCACGTGGCGGCCATTATGAGGTACTCATTGCTTGTTTACATTCGTTCTGTCAATAGAAGACACATAGGTTATGCAGGAAGTATCACAGTTTCAAGCCGTATATTGATGTGTGCAGGTAAAAGTTCAAGAAAATGATAACACATGCAAATGATTGTCTTAAAACATAGTTTACGCGTTCTTATTTTGTTTTCAGTCATAATACGGAACCTTTGTTTGAAAACAGTTGATGTGTCAGTCAAAGGACATCTGCAATATTGCAACAATGAAGTGTCGGAAGAACGTAAACAAATGTTTACAGAGTACCTCGGTATGGCTACCGTGCGATACCGGAAATGACGTTATTGCAAGCTCCCTATAGTCCAAGGTCCACTAGATCGCTTGTAGCGCGCGCGAAGTAAGGTCATCTCACCTATTTCCATAATGTTAAAAATCACATGTTATTCAAATGGGAGAATCATTCAGAAAAACAAATGAATTGATCTGTCAAAACAAATTATGGGCCAAAAAGACAAAATAACAATCTGTAATGAGATTTTGTCTTCACATTCTATATATATATATATTTTGTAATACTTTACACGTAAATTCACATTATTGGTGAGGATTATTTAAATAATAATGCGATTTTTGTAGTCGGATCCAAAATGGCGATTTTGGATCTCATTCAATGACCTTACTTTGCGCTTCGCAATTACTCCGCTAGGAGTAAATCCAGTAGACCTTGGTATAGTCTAGCTCAGTGGTTCTCAACTGGTGGGGCTCGATGGAAGTGAGTGGTTTTAATCTGTATGGAGTCAATTGACCACTCAAAATAGACTAGGCGTTCTGGTGGCAAGAAAATAAACTACACAAGTAGGTGTTTAGATGTCAGTAGCTCATTGTTGTTTTATTGTTTAATCATCAATGGTGCAGGTAAGGAGATTGCTTAGCAGCGCCATCTATTTGGTAGCTTGAGTCTCCGATAGAGAGAGATATCTGTGGTACATGGTGGTGGTAATTGGTAAATATATATCAATTATCAGTAAATGTGCACAAAATGCCTTATTAACTTGAAATTTGCAAAATATTGCCTTTAAGCAGGTTATAAAGCAAAGAAAGTTGATATTGACTCTAGAGGTAACATTTTTTAATTTACGCTTTAGTTTAAGTAGTATGACTTGAAACAAGTGTTCGGGTCGTACGTAATTAGGAAGTTACCAAGGGGGTTTTGGGACCTAAAAAGTTGACATCGTCAGCCTGGGCAATTAACGTTTAGTATGTTTTTGTTCCTATTACACAAAAATATAAACAAAAATATATCTTGGCCTCCCATCCGCTTTACAGTCGGGTTGAGGGGAGCAGCGTGGTACTCCACTTCTTGGGCTAACATCTTCTTCCTTGCCGGCCAGCCAGGCCAGACACAACCTCATCCTTCCTCATAGAAATGAGAATAACGTAGCTTACCGTTGTTTGCAGGAACGCATGGGCTACAAGGCGGGCCGCGGGCTGGGCAAACACGCCCAAGGCCGCGTGGACCCCATCGAGATGTCGAAACAGCGAGGGAGGCGCGGCCTCGGCCTCCACATCACCGGCCTCGAGGCCGCCACCCTCGAGTGGAACTCTGCCCTGGAGGTGAGTGCCCAGCGGTCACGGCTTGATCCGTGCTAGTTCAACAATTTGTATATTTGTATATTTATTTATTTATTTATTTATTTATTTATTTATTTATTTATTTATTTATTTATTTATTTATTTATTTATTTATTTATTTATTTATTTATTTATTTATTTATTTATTTATTTATTTATTTATTTATTTATTTATTTATTTATTTATTTATTTATTTATTTATTTATTTATTCATTCATCTATCTATCTAACTATCTATCTATGGACACGTTTCAACACAGACTAACTTACAGGTTGAATATAGAATATTTAAGTGCAGTGCGTACGAACACTGTGGATATGTTCCACGCACTGTGGCAACACAAACACGTGCTTTGTTAAGTCTGAAGATCATATCTTGTTTTATCCATTTTATTTGTCCTGCCTCATAAAATTTAACACGTTGTTTTCGTACCAAATGTTTTAAACTCTTAAAATGTATCACCTTTTTTTCGTACCAAATGTTTTGAAACTAATTTATGTATGCACCTGCTGAATTGTACTCGTTAACTGATATGTAATATTTTGTATTTGTGAACCAACTTGTTCGAATAAATCAATCTATATCTATCTATCTATCTATCTATCTATCTATCTATCTATCTATCTATCTATCTATCTATCTATCTATCTATCTATCTATCTATCTATCTATCTATCTATCTATCTATCTATCTATCTATCTATCTATCTATCTATCTATCTATCTATCTATCTATCTATCTATTCATTCATTCATTCATTCATTCATTTATCTCTGTATTTATTTGTTTTTTAATTATTTATTTATATATTTATTTATTTATTTATTAAATAGTGCTTTGTTATTTCAAGATGGTGCAAGAGACACCTGGGGCCGAATTCACAAGAGTTCTTAACTTAGGACAGGTCCTAAGTCCACTGTACCGTATGTGCTATTATAAGTCCATGGTAGGCCTACTACACGGCCCAATTGATATAGCTACTTTCAAGGAAATCAAAATGAGCTTGAAATATTCCAAGGCGGTGTTTTAAAGTTTCGTGTTTTGTTTCTTAATACCTCCACTAATAAAAAAAAAAATACAAATGTGCATGTCAAGGTAAGTAAGTACGATATCTATTTATGTTAACACCTTGAAGTTATAGGGGCATTACCACCATCTTTGAACATAGATAAGACAAACTCAGACTGGACCTAAATTTTGGTCACAAGTTTTTGTTATATCCTAGGGTTTCTTAGTAACGTTTAGTGGAGGGTATGTGCAGGTCCGTATCAGCCAGTGACGAGCCATAATCTACCGTAGTGTCCTAAAGTTAGGCCCAGCCAAAGTTAAGACCTCGTGTGAATCTGGCCCAGGTTGCCAAGCCTCGCCCACGGGCCATGCCCCCCTCCCCTGCCTCGGACTCAACTCAACCGTCTGACAATACCAGTAACACTCGCAGCGCATTTCATAGGCGTGGGCCAGCACCGTTGGTGTTTCGATTCTCGCGATATCGATGTAGTTTTTTACATTTGGAACGTGTCTGTGGTTCTAGGTGATATCGGTGCGGGAGACTGTGTCTGTGGTTCTAGGTGATATCGGTGCGGGAGACTGTGTCCTGGCTGGAGGAGGAACACCACACGAGCGTACCCCGAAGCGTTCTCGACGGGTGGAAGAAGGAGGGACCACGGAAACTGACCATCGACGACGAGACAAACTTCTGTGACGAGAACCTTCTACGCAACGTCCTCGCCTCCAAGGTAAGGACCACTCGATACAGACTCTAGATGCGTTCGGGTGGCAAGAAAGTAAACTAGGAATGTCCACGACAATCGTCTATCGAGAAACATCTATAATATTGTTTATTGAATTCACTTACCGACTGTTCTTAAACATTTAGGCCTAACCTTATCTTGAAGTTAGGGATAAGGGAGCACGTGAGAAACGACTTTGCATTTGACCCTAAGTATATAAGTAGTTCATTCGATCTATTGGTAATTACAATGAACGTAATATTCTAATTAAGTGAAATATTGTAGTTAGGCATATACAAAGATACAAAATGTTGATAGTCAATCTACCCAGCGACTGCTACCTTATCGTAGCAGGCAGGTTTACGTGGTTTGTTGAGTTATGCCGGCGGAAGCATATGTTTGTGGTATGGTCACTCTAGCCGGCCGGACAGGTCAAGGGGGAGAAGTCAGACGAAATGCAGTCCACATGCTTCCTTCTCCTTCCCGCCCTCCTACTTGCGTCCACCAAAACATCTTCATCTATCAGTATCACCCACTCACCGCCTTGATAGCCGAATAAAAAAATTGAACGTAAAAACTGATAGGCCTAATCGATCATCGAATCACAATTAACGTTATTTCTCGCATAGGAGGCGGACCATTTACGAGTATATTGTTTAGTTCCTTGTACCTTGCACGTACGTACATGTTTTCGGGGGGGGGGGGGGGGGGGAATCTATAATATAGTCGTCGTACAACATCTTCGGTAATGCTTCCGTCACGGGTGGGTGAGCGGCAGCCAACCAGCGACCGTGGCTAATACAAATACCTGCTCGGGTTGGCCGAGACCGTAAACACGTCATTGATTGGTGACGTAAGCGTTACCGAAGATGTTGTACGACGACTATATTAGTATCGTGCTGTCGCCACTATTACGAGATGCTCGTCTGAGCCCGGCGACCTCGTACCGCGAGATCAAAGATGAAACTGGAGACTGCTGAAGTTGCGCCTGTCACTGTCTTGACCTTGAGGGGGGGAATACACGAGGGACGGTCGACTTGCGCTGGGAAATACGCAGTTGTCATTCACGACAGCCGGTTACACACCACGGATCAGATTCGAGACCCGAGAAAACACTTTAGCAGCAGCGTACAATATACTCACGAACAAGTGAATAATGGACCGGAAATAGACATTGGGCTGATATTGGGATTACTTAACCATGTAAATATTTGGTAGCATTTTGCAGTTTTCGTGATTCCCCATTGTGAGCCATTCGATTATCGATCGATATATCGATTATCAAACGGCAACCCTTCTGGTTGGCCTTGTGAGTGTATTTTCCACTTCCTGGAATCTTGGGTTTAATTCCCGGTTCGTTTTTTTTTTTTTTTTTACTTGACTTTTGAAATTGACTTGAAACTGCCTGTATGGAACAGGTGTGCGTGTAAACAGTAACCTTGGATTCAATAACGATAGCAATGCGGCACATCATAAATTGTGTTGTTTTCACCACTGAAAATCAGTTCTTGGAACTGAGTGGATAGGCAATAAATAGAAACTTATGTATTGGATAACACATTTATTACTATTTTCATGTACGTATAGATGTTGGGTCATTTCATTGAAAATGGTCCAATTTTGAATTAATTGGTTGCTGACCCATCTCAGATATTTTTTTAACTTTTACCATTTGTTCCTTTATGTGTTTGGACTCTAGCCCCAAATTTTTAGATTTTTTTTATGACTCACTAAAAAGTTACAGGCTTTAGAAGCCAGGCGGTCGCAGCAAAAATCACCATTTTGGACTTCTGCGTTACATCGTGTAACTCGTAAACTATCCGTCCAATCAGAACAGAGCACTGGACATATTTTGTTTAAAAGAGTCAGAACATTCCAAATGTGTTCCTAAAATAAAGTATATGTCGGCCATATTGGTTCTATCCAAGGTCAAACATCGACTTCGGAAATCATTTTTCCATCAAGTTTGAAGCTATATTACTTGATAGGGGTTGAAGATAAATGATAACTGTTTTTTTCTCCTTGCACATTGGGAATATATTTACCAGGGAAAAAATAATTACCCTTGATTTTCTATCCCTAAATGGGTGAAAAAAAATCCCCAAAATGGGAAAAACTCAAATTTTGACATGTTCAAGGTCATGTATCTCCATTGGGGGTGAAGATAAAAAATTGACAATAAGGGAATATTTTGCCCTTATGTAGGTCTGTCAGTGACTAAAAAGTTTGGGTTGTTATTCAACACGGTTTAGAAAATACAGCATTTAGAAAATCGGTCAAAACAACGTTACGCACATGTATTCTTATCGTAAGAAGTGTACTTACAATAGCCCATGATTGTCTGAAATCAGCAGAAAACAATAATATTGTTACCTGGCTATAATTGATGGTTCTTCAACATTTCACTTGAACTTCGATTTCATTAACGTGTCTATTTCTTCTTTTAAACGCTCGCTGATCGACTCGTTCGACTAGTCGCAGTTGAAAGTTCCAGGGCGGACAGTACTTATAGCATGTTTGTATAAGGCACCCATGTCTTGTCATTTCTTGTTAATTGGAATGATGTCAAAGGTCCGGGAGGGCTGAAGAAATGAACGTAGGCCTTATAGTCGTCGTCTGCTTCCTTTAATGTTTTAGCACTTTCCCTAAATACCAACGGTCATTTTATATACACGCGACGTTATCGTACATTTTTATGTCCATGGGGATAACTTTACACACATTTTCATCCACATAATTAATTGAAGCAGATGTGTTGCAAACTAGCATTGAACATTATCTTTTGGGAAATAACGGTGTGAGTTTCTCTAGTGCGAGATATGGCGAGAGCATGTTAAATCTTGTTGTAAGCGCAACTGTGTTAGTTTCAATTTCTTGTACCAATGTAGTTGTTCAATTTCTTCTCAATTTCTTCTCAATTGCTTCAACAGAGGAACTGTTAAGATACCGATGTAACCTATAGGCCTACTCAGCTGGTTACAACTGACAGGTGTGACTGACACACAGTACGACTGCAGTACATTAATTCTAAAAACATGTCATTATCATTAATCGACTTAAAATTGTTGACCCTAATGTAAACAAGATTCGCTACTTTGCGGACGGGGCTGCCGGACAGTACAAGAGCCGCAAAAACTTCATAAATATTTTCAAACATAAAATCAATTTTGGAATGGAAGTAGAGTGCCATTTTAGCATAGGAGGTACAGTGAAAAGGCTTGTTACAAAAGCAAGTCTTCAGCGTAGTACATCCAACCACATCATGAAACCACAAGACATGTTCAGCTTCTGCAATAACAAAATTATAGGAATAACATTTCTCTACGTAGATTCTAAAGAAATTGAAACTGACAAAGTTGCGCTTCCAATAAGATTTAACATGCTCTCGCCATACCTCGCACTAGAGAAAATCACACTGTTTTATCCCAAAAGATAAGTGTTCAATGCTAGTTTGCAACACATCTGCTTCAATTAATTATGTGGATGAAACTGTGTGTAAAGTTATCCCCATAGACATAAAAATGTACAATAACGTCGCGTGTATAATATATAATGACCGTTTGGTATTTAGGGAAAGTGCTAAAACATTAGGAAGCAGACCACGACTATTAGGCCTACGTTCATTCCTTCAGCCCTCCCGGACCTATGACATCATTCCAATTAACAAGAAATGACAAGACATGGGTGCCTTATACAAACATGCTATAAGTACTGTCCGCCCTGGAACTTTCAACTGCGACTAGTCGAACGAGTCGATCAGCGAGCGTTTAAAAGAAGAAATAGACACGTTAATGAAATCGAAGTTTAAGTGAAATGTTGAAGAACCATCAATTATTGCCAGGTAACAATATTATTGTTTTCTGCTGTATTTCAGACAATCATGGGCTATTGTAAGTACACTTCTTACGATAAGAATACATGTGCATAACGTTGTTTTGACCGATTTTCTAAATGCTGTATTTTCTAAACCGTGTTGAATAACAACCCAAACTTTTTAGTCACTGACAGACCTACATAAGGGCAAAATATTCCCTAATTGTCAATTTTTTATCTTCACCCCCATTGGAGATACATGACCTTGAACATGTCAAAATTTGAGTTTTTCCCTTTTTGGGGATTTTTTTTCACCCATTTAGGGATAGAAAATCAAGGGTAATTATTTTTTCCCTGGTAAATATATTCCCAATGTGCAAGGAGAAAAAAACAGTTATCATTTATCTTCAACCCCTATCAAGTAATATAGCTTCAAACTTGATGGAAAAATGATTTCCGAAGTCGATGTTTGACCTTCGATAGAACCAATATGGCTGACATATATTTATTTTAGGAACGCATTTGGAATGTTCTGACTCTTTTAAACAAAATATGTCCAGTGCTCTGTTCTGATTGGACGGATAGTTTACGAGTTACACGATGTAACGCAGAAGTCCAAAATGGTGATTTTTGCTGCGACCGCCTAGCTTCTAAAGCCTGTAACTTTTAAGTGAGTCATAAAAAAAATCTAAAACTTTGGGGATGGAGTCCAAACACATATAGAAACAAATGGTAAAAGTTAAAAAAATATCTGAGATGGGTCAGCAACCACCCTTGGACCATATTCAATGAAATGACCCTGTTATCATTAATTCCATTTATAGCTGAGTCTTTCATGGAGACACCCATTTCATGGGACTTGTTAAGGTGGTAACTTTTGAGTCTTCATTCCATACCACAAAAATTGCTTGCCCTTTGGGCATTGATTGAATATATCTGTGAAATTAATTCTATTGAATATTTGAGAGAAATTTGAAGACTAATAAAAGAAGATGATGTTGTAAAAAGAGATCAATCGTGGGAGGGGGTGGCAAGAGTACAGCTGTGGGAAGGGAGAAAAGAGTTTAGAATATATTGGTAGAGACGCAGGAGCAACCCTCGACAAACCCACTCGCACGCTCGCATTTTGCGAGTGACAAGTTGGTACTTGCGAGTAGCTTTCCTGGCTGTATTCAAAATATCGTTTTCGCGAGCGTTTGAATTGAGCGCGGCGCCACTATCGATCTCCAAGTTCGATCTTCTCAAAAGATTTTCTCCATTCCGTACAGTCACGGGAGGGGCAATCTGCTGAGCTCACGGGCACGCTGCACTTGCGTCGTAATAAGTGTACGCTTGTCGAGCATGGTGACTTTTTGTTTATCGATCGCGTGGTGTTTCGTGATAAATTGGTATATAAAAGGAACTTGGTGGCTGCTGATTAACAAGACCCCAACCCGTGCGCGGCGCTAGATCGTAGGCCTACTTTCACGCAGAACGAGGATCGAATCCCAGACATGTAAAGAACTATTTCATCGTTATTTATGATGCAGTTTCGTCTAAAATCGCTTTGTAGGCCATAAAACGTAAAGCAGGCCCGACAAAATGTTCGACTCCGGCGGCTGGGGCTTTGCCCCAGACCCCTGTCGTTCCGCGCCACCTCGTTGCGAGTGCAAATTTCCCCTGGCGAGTGCACACCACACGCATTTGTCGAGGGTTGCGCAGGAGGAAGATTATGAAGAAGAAATGCCGAGTCTGGCAAGCTCGGTATCTACAACTCCCGTGCCCGATGTAGCTGGAAACGAGTTATTATAGATTATCATTTTCTTTTCCAGAGCGTGTTTGATCGACTGGAGCCAGAAGAGATGCGCAAGGCTCGGTCCAGATCGAATCCGTTTGAAACTATTCGCGGTGGGATCTTCCTGAATCGAGCCGCCATGAAGATGGCCAACCTAGATAAAGTGTTTGACTTCATGTTCACCAGCCCCAAGGACGAGTACGGGGTGAGTGGGGGCAGGGATGAGTACGGGGTGAGTGCAGGCAGGGATAAGTACGGGGTGAGTGGGGGCAGGGATGAGTACGGGGTGAGTGGGGGCAGGGATGAGTACGGGGTGAGTGCGGGCAGGGATGAGTACGGGGTGAGTGGGGGCAGGGATGAGTACGGGGTGAGTGCGGGCAGGGATGAGTACGGGGTGAGTGCGGGCAGGGATGAGTACGGGGTGAGTGGGGGCAGGGATGAGTACGGGGTGAGTGTGGGCGGGGATGAGTACGGGGTGAGTGCGGGCAGGGATGAGTACGGGTTGAGTGCGGGCAGGGATGAGTATGGGGTGAGTGTGGGCAGGGATGAGTACGGGGTGAGTGGGGGCAGGGATGAGTACGGGGTGAGTGCGGGCAGGGATGAGTACGGGGTGAGTGCGGGCAGGGATGAGTACGGGGTGAGTGCGGGCAGGGATGAGTACGGGGTGAGTGCAGGCAGGGATAAGTACGGGGTGAGTGGGGGCAGGGATGAGTACGGGGTGAGTGCGGGCAGGGATGAGTATGGGGTGAGTGTGGGCAGGGATGAGTACGGGGTGAGTGGGGGCAGGGATGAGTACGGGGTGAGTGGGGGCAGGGATGAGTACGGGGTGAGTGCGGGCAGGGATGAGTATGGGGTGAGTGCGGGCAGGGATGAGTACGGGGTGAGTGCGGGCAGGGATGAGTACGGGGTGAGTGTGGGCAGGGACGAGTACGGGGTGAGTGTGGGCAGGGATGAGTACGGGGTGAGTGCGGGCAGGGATGAGTACGGGGTGAGTGTGGGCAGGGACGAGTACGGGGTGAGTGTGGGCAGGGATGAGTATGGGGTGAGTGTGGGCAGGGACGTGTACGGGGTGAGTGTGGGCAGGGATGAGTACTGGGTGAGTGCGGGCAGGGATGAGTACGGGGTGAGTGGGGACAGGGATGAGTATGGGGTGAGTGCGGGCAGGGATGAGTACGGGGTGAGTGTGGGCAGGGACGAGTAAGGGGTGAGTGCGGGCAGGGATGAGTACGGGGTGAGTGTGGGCAGGGACGAGTACAGGGTGAGTGTGGGCAGGGATGAGTATGGGGTGAGTGTGGGCAGGGACGTGTACGGGGTGAGTGTGGGCAGGGATGAGTACGGGGTGAGTGCGGGCAGGGGTGAGTACGGGGTGAGTGCCGGCAGGGATGAGTACGGGGTGAGTGGGGGCAGGGATGAGTACGGGGTGAGTGCGGGCAGGGATGAGTACGGGGTGAGTGCGGGCAGGGATGAGTACGGGGTGAGTGCGGGCAGGGATGAGTACGGGGTGAGTGCGGGCAGGGATGAGTACGGGGTGAGTGCAGGCAGGGATAAGTACGGGGTGAGTGGGGGCAGGGATGAGTACGGGGTGAGTGCGGGCAGGGATGAGTATGGGGTGAGTGTGGGCAGGGATGAGTACGGGGTGAGTGGGGGCAGGGATGAGTACGGGGTGAGTGCGGGCAGGGATGAGTATGGGGTGAGTGCGGGCAGGGATGAGTACGGGGTGAGTGCGGGCAGGGATGAGTACGGGGTGAGTGTGGGCAGGGACGAGTACGGGGTGAGTGTGGGCAGGGATGAGTACGGGGTGAGTGCGGGCAGGGATGAGTACGGGGTGAGTGTGGGCAGGGACGAGTACGGGGTGAGTGTGGGCAGGGATGAGTATGGGGTGAGTGTGGGCAGGGACGTGTACGGGGTGAGTGTGGGCAGGGATGAGTACTGGGTGAGTGCGGGCAGGGATGAGTACGGGGTGAGTGGGGACAGGGATGAGTATGGGGTGAGTGCGGGCAGGGATGAGTACGGGGTGAGTGTGGGCAGGGACGAGTAAGGGGTGAGTGCGGGCAGGGATGAGTACGGGGTGAGTGTGGGCAGGGACGAGTACAGGGTGAGTGTGGGCAGGGATGAGTATGGGGTGAGTGTGGGCAGGGACGTGTACGGGGTGAGTGTGGGCAGGGATGAGTACGGGGTGAGTGTGGGCAGGGACGTGTACGGGGTGAGTGTGGGCAGGGACGTGTACGGGGTGAGTGGGGGCAGGGATGAGTACGGGGTGAGTGTGGGCAGGGACGAGTACAGGGTGAGTGTGGGCAGGGATGAGTATGGGGTGAGTGTGGGCAGGGACGTGTACGGGGTGAGTGTGGGCAGGGATGAGTACGGGGTGAGTGTGGGCAGGGACGAGTACGGGGTGAGTGTGGGCAGGGATGAGTACGGGGTGAGTGCGGGCAGGGATGAGTACGGGGTGAGTGGGGGCAGGGATGAGTACGGGGTTAGTGGGGGCAGGGATGAGTACGGGGTGAGTGTGGGCAGGGACGAGTACAGGGTGAGTGTGGGCAGGGATGAGTATGGGGTGAGTGTGGGCAGGGACGTGTACGGGGTGAGTGTGGGCAGGGATGAGTACGGGGTGAGTGTGGGCAGGGACGTGTACGGGGTGAGTGTGGGCAGGGACGTGTACGGGGTGAGTGGGGGCAGGGATGAGTATGGGGTGAGTGTGGGCAGGGACGTGTACGGGGTGAGTGTGGGCAGGGATGAGTACGGGGTGAGTGTGGGCAGGGACGTGTACGGGGTGAGTGTGGGCAGGGACGTGTACGGGGTGAGTGGGGGCAGGGATGAGTACGGGGTGAGTGTGGGCAGGGATAAGTACGGGGTGAGTGGGGGCAGGGACGTGTACGGGGTGAGTGGGGGCAGGGATAAGTACGGGGTTAGTGGGGGCAGGGACGTGTACGGGGTGAGTGTGGGCAGGGATGAGTACGGGGTGAGTGCGGGCAGGGACGTGTACGGGGTGAGTGCGGGCAGGGATAAGTACGGGGTGAGTGTGGGCAGGGACGTGTACGGGGTGAGTGTGGGCAGGGATGAGTACGGGGTGAGTGCGGGCAGGGACGTGTACGGGGTGAGTGCGGGCAGGGATGAGTACGGGGTGAGTGGAGGCAGGGACGAGTACGGGGTGAGTGGGGGCCGGGATGAGTACGGGGTGAGTGCGGGCAGGCATGAGTACGGGGTGAGTGCGGGTAGGGATGAGTACGGGGTGAGTGTGGGCAGGGATGAGTACGGGGTGAGTGCGGGCAAGGATGAGTACGGGGAGAGTGCGGGCAGGGACGAGTACGGGGTGAGTGGGGGCAGGGATGAGTACGGGGTGAGTGCGGGCAGGGATGAGTACGGGGTGAGTGGGGGCAGGGATTAATACGGGGTGAGTGCGGGCAGGGATGAGTACGGGGTGAGTGGGGGCAGGGATGAGTACGGGGTAAGTGGGGGCAGGGATGAGTACGGGGTGAGTGGGGGCAGGCATGAGTACGGGGTGAGTGTGGGCAGGGATGAGTACGGGGTGAGTGCGGGCAGGGATGAGTACGGGGTGAGTGCGGGCAGGGATGAGTACGGGGTGAGTGGGGGCAGGGATGAGTACGGGGTGAGTGCGGGCAGGGATGAGTGCGGGGTGAGTGCGGGCAGGGATGAGTACGGGGTGAGTGGGGGCAGGGATGAGTACGGGGTGAGTGGGGGCAGGGATAGGTACGGGGTGAGTGGGGGCAGGGATGAGTACGGGGTGAGTGGGGGCAGGGATGAGTACGGGGTGAGTGGGGGCAGGGATAAGTACGGGGTGAGTGGGGGCAGGGATAAGTACGGGGTGAGTGGGGGCAGGGACGTGTACGGGGTGAGTGTGGGCAGGGATGAGTACGGGGAGAGTGCGGGCAGGGACGAGTACGGGGTGAGTGGGGGCAGGGATGAGTACGGGGTGAGTGCGGGCAGGGATGAGTACGGGGTGAGTGGGGGCAGGGATGAGTACGAGGTGAGTGGGGGCAGGGATGAGTACGGGGTGAGTGGGGGCAGGGATGAGTACGAGGTGAGTGGGGGCAGGGATGAGTACGGGGTGAGTGGGGGCAGGGATGAGTATGAGGTGAGTGGGGGCAGGGATGAGTACGGGGTGAGTGGGGGCAGCCAAGGGGTCTGCTTCATATCGTTGTCCTGTGTTCAGCAGGAAGCGCCCGAGGAGCTGCTGTACTTTGCTGACGTGTGTGCCGGCCCTGGGGGCTTCTCAGAGTACGTCCTGTGGAGGCGGCGATGGCGAGCCAAGGGGTCTGCTTCATATCGTTGTCCTGTGTTCAGCAGGACGAGCTGCTGTACTTTGCTGACGTGTGTGCCGGCCCTGGGGGCTTCTCAGAGTACGTCCTGTGGAGGCGGGGGTGGCGAGCCAAGGGGTCTGCTTCATATCGTTGTCCTGTGTTCAGCAGGGGGCGCCCGACGAGCTGCTGTACTTTGCTGACGTGTGTGCCGGCCCCGGGGGCTTCTCAAAGTACGTCCTGTGGAGGCGGCGGTGGCGAGCCAAGGGGTCTGCTTCATATCGTTGTCCTGTGTTCAGCAGGACGAGCTGCTGTACTTTGCTGACGTGTGTGCCGGCCCCGGGGGCTTCTCAGAGTACGTCCTGTGGAGGCAGGGGTGGCGAGCCAAGGGGTCTGCTTCATATCGTTGTCCTGTGTTCAGCAGGGGGCGCCCGACGAGCTGCTGTACTTTGCTGACGTGTGTGCCGGCCCCGGGGGCTTCTCAGAGTACGTCCTGTGGAGGCGGGGGTGGCGAGCCAAGGGGTCTGCGTCATATCGTTGTCCTGTGTTCAGCAGGACGAGCTGCTGTACTTTGCTGACGTGTGTGCCGGCCCCGGGGGCTTCTCAGAGTACGTCCTGTGGACGCGGGGGTGGCGAGCCAAGGGGTCTGCTTCATATCGTTGTCCTGTGTTCAGCAGGACGAGCTGCTGTACTTTGCTGACGTGTGTGCCGGCCCCGGGGGCTTCTCAGAGTACGTCCTGTGGAGGCGGGGGTGGCGAGCCAAGGGGTCTGCTTCATATCGTTGTCCTGTGTTCAGCAGGACGAGCTGCTGTACTTTGCTGACGTGTGTGCCGGCCCTGGGGGCTTCTCAGAGTACGTCCTGTGGAGGCGGGGGTGGCGAGCCAAGGGGTCTGCTTCATATCGTTGTCCTGTGTTCAGCAGGACAAGCTGCTGTACTTTGCTGACGTGTGTGCCGGCCCCGGGGGCTTCTCCGAGTACGTCCTGTGGAGGCGGGGGTGGCGAGCCAAGGGGTCTGCTTCATATCGTTGTCCTGTGTTCAGCAGGACGAGCTGCTGTACTTTGCTGACGTGTGTGCCGGCCCCGGGGGCTTCTCAGAGTACGTCCTGTGGAGGCGGGGGTGGCGAGCCAAGGGGTCTGCTTCATATCGTTGTCCTGTGTTCAGCAGGACGAGCTGCTGTACTTTGCTGACGTGTGTGCCGGCCCTGGGGGCTTCTCAGAGTACGTCCTGTGGAGGCGGGGGTGGCGAGCCAAGGGGTCTGCTTCATATCGTTGTCCTGTGTTCAGCAGGACGAGCTGCTGTACTTTGCTGACGTGTGTGCCGGCCCCGGGGGCTTCTCAGAGTACGTCCTGTGGAGGCGGGGGGTGGCGAGCCAAGGGGTCTGCTTCATATCGTTGTCCTGTGTTCAGCAGGACGAGCTGCTGTACTTTGCTGACGTGTGTGCCGGCCCCGGGGGCTTCTCCGAGTACGTCCTGTGGAGGCGGGGGTGGCGAGCCAAGGGGTCTGCTTCATATCGTTGTCCTGTGTTCAGCAGGACGAGCTGCTGTACTTTGCTGACGTGTGTGCCGGCCCCGGGGGCTTCTCAGAGTACGTCCTGTGGAGGCGGGGGTGGCGAGCCAAGGGGTCTGCTTCATATCGTTGTCCTGTGTTCAGCAGGACGAGCTGCTGTACTTTGCTGACGTGTGTGCCGGCCCTGGGGGCTTCTCAGAGTACGTCCTGTGGAGGCGGCGATGGCGAGCCAAGGGGTCTGCTTCATATCGTTGTCCTGTGTTCAGCAGGACGAGCTGCTGTACTTTGCTGACGTGTGTGCCGGCCCTGGGGGCTTCTCAGAGTACGTCCTGTGGAGGCGGGGGTGGCGAGCCAAGGGGTCTGCTTCATATCGTTGTCCTGTGTTCAGCAGGACGAGCTGCTGTACTTTGCTGACGTGTGTGCCGGCCCTGGGGGCTTCTCAGAGTACGTCCTGTGGAGGCGGGGGTGGCGAGCCAAGGGGTCTGCTTCATATCGTTGTCCTGTGTTCAGCAGGGGGCGCCCGACGAGCTGCTGTACTTTGCTGACGTGTGTGCCGGCCCCGGGGGCTTCTCAGAGTACGTCCTGTGGAGGCGGGGGTGGCGAGCCAAGGGGTCTGCTTCATATCGTTGTCCTGTGTTCAGCAGGACGAGCTGCTGTACTTTGCTGACGTGTGTGCCGGCCCTGGGGGCTTCTCAGAGTACGTCCTGTGGAGGCGGCGATGGCGAGCCAAGGGGTCTGCTTCATATCGTTGTCCTGTGTTCAGCAGGACGAGCTGCTGTACTTTGCTGACGTGTGTGCCGGCCCTGGGGGCTTCTCAGAGTACGTCCTGTGGAGGCGGGGGTGGCGAGCCAAGGGGTCTGCTTCATATCGTTGTCCTGTGTTCAGCAGGACGAGCTGCTGTACTTTGCTGACGTGTGTGCCGGCCCTGGGGGCTTCTCAGAGTACGTCCTGTGGAGGCGGGGATGGCGAGCCAAGGGGTCTGCTTCATATCGTTGTCCTGTGTTCAGCAGGACGAGCTGCTGTACTTTGCTGACGTGTGTGCCGGCCCCGGGGGCTTCTCAGAGTACGTCCTGTGGAGGCGGGGGTGGCGAGCCAAGGGGTCTGCTTCATATCGTTGTCCTGTGTTCAGCAGGACGAGCTGCTGTACTTTGCTGACGTGTGTGCCGGCCCTGGGGGCTTCTCAGAGTACGTCCTGTGGAGGCGGCGATGGCGAGCCAAGGGATCTGCTTCATATCGTTGTCCTGTGTTCAGCAGGACGAGCTGCTGTACTTTGCTGACGTGTGTGCCGGCCCCGGGGGCTTCTCAGAGTACGTCCTGTGGAGGCGGGGGTGGCGAGCCAAGGGGTCTGCTTCATATCGTTGTCCTGTGTTCAGCAGGACGAGCTGCTGTACTTTGCTGACGTGTGTGCCGGCCCCGGGGGCTTCTCAGAGTACGTCCTGTGGAGGCGGGGGTGGCGAGCCAAGGGGTCTGCTTCATATCGTTGTCCTGTGTTCAGCAGGACGAGCTGCTGTACTTTGCTGACGTGTGTGCCGGCCCCGGGGGCTTCTCAGAGTACGTCCTGTGGAGGGGGGGGTGGCGAGCCAAGGGGTCTGCTTCATATCGTTGTCCTGTGTTCAGCAGGACGAGCTGCTGTACTTTGCTGACGTGTGTGCCGGCCCTGGGGGCTTCTCAGAGTACGTCCTGTGGAGGCGGGGGTGGCGAGCCAAGGGGTCTGCTTCATATCGTTGTCCTGTGTTCAGCAGGACGAGCTGCTGTACTTTGCTGACGTGTGTGCCGGCCCCGGGGGCTTCTCAGAGTACGTCCTGTGGAGGCGGGGGTGGCGAGCCAAGGGGTCTGCTTCATATCGTTGTCCTGTGTTCAGCAGGACGAGCTGCTGTACTTTGCTGACGTGTGTGCCGGCCCTGGGGGCTTCTCAGAGTACGTCCTGTGGAGGCGGGGGTGGCGAGCCAAGGGGTCTGCTTCATATCGTTGTCCTGTGTTCAGCAGGACGAGCTGCTGTACTTTGCTGACGTGTGTGCCGGCCCCGGGGGCTTCTCAGAGTACGTCCTGTGGAGGCGGGGGTGGCGAGCCAAGGGGTCTGCTTCATATCGTTGTCCTGTGTTCAGCAGGACGAGCTGCTGTACTTTGCTGACGTGTGTGCCGGCCCCGGGGGCTTCTCAGAGTACGTCCTGTGGAGGCGGGGGTGGCGAGCCAAGGGGTCTGCTTCATATCGTTGTCCTGTGTTCAGCAGGACGAGCTGCTGTACTTTGCTGACGTGTGTGCCGGCCCCGGGGGCTTCTCAGAGTACGTCCTGTTGAGGTGGGGGTGGCGAGCCAAGGGGTCTGCTTCATATCGTTGTCCTGTGTTCAGCAGGACGAGCTGCTGTACTTTGCTGACGTGTGTGCCGGCCCCGGGGGCTTCTCCGAGTACGTCCTGTGGAGGCGGGGGTGGCGAGCCAAGGGGTCTGCTTCATATCGTTGTCCTGTGTTCAGCAGGACGAGCTGCTGTACTTTGCTGACGTGTGTGCCGGCCCTGGGGGCTTCTCAGAGTACGTCCTGTGGAGGCGGGGGTGGCGAGCCAAGGGGTCTGCTTCATATCGTTGTCCTGTGTTCAGCAGGACGAGCTGCTGTACTTTGCTGACGTGTGTGCCGGCCCCGGGGGCTTCTCAGAGTACGTCCTGTGGAGGCAGGGGTGGCGAGCCAAGGGGTCTGCTTCATATCGTTGTCCTGTGTTCAGCAGGACGAGCTGCTGTACTTTGCTGACGTGTGTGCCGGTCCTGGGGGCTTCTCAGAGTACGTCCTGTGGAGGCGGGGGTGGCGAGCCAAGGGGTCTGCTTCATATCGTTGTCCTGTGTTCAGCAGGACGAGCTGCTGTACTTTGCTGACGTGTGTGCCGGCCCCGGGGGCTTCTCAGAGTACGTCCTGTGGAGGCGGGGGTGGCGAGCCAAGGGGTCTGCTTCATATCGTTGTCCTGTGTTCAGCAGGACGAGCTGCTGTACTTTGCTGACGTGTGTGCCGGCCCCGGGGGCTTCTCAGAGTACGTCCTGTGGAGGCGGGGGTGGCGAGCCAAGGGGTCTGCTTCATATCGTTGTCCTGTGTTCAGCAGGACGAGCTGCTGTACTTTGCTGACGTGTGTGCCGGCCCTGGGGGCTTCTCAGAGTACGTCCTGTGGAGGCGGCGATGGCGAGCCAAGGGGTCTGCTTCATATCGTTGTCCTGTGTTCAGCAGTGACGAGCTGCTGTACTTTGCTGACGTGTGTGCCGGCCCTGGGGGCTTCTCAGAGTACGTCCTGTGGAGGCGGGGGTGGCGAGCCAAGGGGTCTGCTTCATATCGTTGTCCTGTGTTCAGCAGGACGAGCTGCTGTACTTTGCTGACGTGTGTGCCGGCCCGGGGGCTTCTCAGAGTACGTCCTGTGGAGGCGGGGGTGGCGAGCCAAGGGGTCTGCTTCATATCGTTGTCCTGTGTTCAGCAGGACGAGCTGCTGTACTTTGCTGACGTGTGTGCCGGCCCCGGGGGCTTCTCAGAGTATGTCCTGTGGAGGCGGCGATGGCGAGCCAAGGGGTCTGCTTCATATCGTTGTCCTGTGTTCAGCAGGACGAGCTGCTGTACTTTGCTGACGTGTGTGCCGGCCCTGGGGGCTTCTCAGAGTACGTCCTGTGGAGGCGGGGATGGCGAGCCAAGGGGTCTGCTTCATATCGTTGTCCTGTGTTCAGCAGGACGAGCTGCTGTACTTTGCTGACGTGTGTGCCGGCCCGGGGGCTTCTCAGAGTACGTCCTGTGGAGGCGGGGGTGGCGAGCCAAGGGGTCTGCTTCATATCGTTGTCCTGTGTTCAGCAGGACGAGCTGCTGTACTTTGCTGACGTGTGTGCCGGCCCCGGGGGCTTCTCAGAGTACGTCCTGTGGAGGCTGGGGTGGCGAGCCAAGGGGTCTGCTTCATATCGTTGTCCTGTGTTCAGCAGGACGAGCTGCTGTACTTTGCTGACGTGTGTGCCGGCCCTGGGGGCTTCTCAGAGTACGTCCTGTGGAGGCGGCGATGGCGAGCCAAGGGGTCTGCTTCATATCGTTGTCCTGTGTTCAGCAGGACGAGCTGCTGTACTTTGCTGACGTGTGTGCCGGCCCTGGGGGCTTCTCAGAGTACGTCCTGTGGAGGCGGGGGTGGCGAGCCAAGGGGTCTGCTTCATATCGTTGTCCTGTGTTCAGCAGGACGAGCTGCTGTACTTTGCTGACGTGTGTGCCGGCCCCGGGGGCTTCTCAGAGTACGTCCTGTGGAGGCGGGGATGGTGAGCCAAGGGGTCTGCTTCATATCGTTGTCCTGTGTTCAGCAGGACGAGCTGCTGTACTTTGCTGACGTGTGTGCCGGCCCTGGGGGCTTCTCAGAGTACGTCCTGTGGAGGCGGCGATGGCGAGCCAAGGGGTTCGGCTTCACGCTCAAGGGCGAACACGACTTCCGGCTGTCTGACTTCCATGCTGGCCCTTGTGAGACCTTCGAGCCGCACTACGGTACGCGTGTAGGCCCAGACCAGTGTTGCCAATGTTTGGCGGTTTTGACGCTAGATCTAGCGGTTTTGTGATTCAAACAGCGGCGTGAAAATTAAATTGAGAATAGCGATGACACTTGGTGATATTTGACTTGGTAAAATTAAAAACTGGGATTCCAAATTTGCAGACAATTTTGAAGGTACCTAAGTAAAACAATTTATGAGAATATCTTTTCCAACTATAGGTAGTTAAAATTTTGATACAAATTATTTCAAATTTAAGTTGTATTACAAATCAAAAACTTAGTCAATATTGTCAACAAAGAATAAAAATTACTTTACACAACTTGTTTAGTGATTATAAATTCACTTACCGAAATAATTAAATCATTCCAATGGCTTAAGAATGGTTATTTAAGAACTTGTCATTTGTGATTAACAATTTGTTGTTTACGTTGGTGGTAGGCTACACACAAAACTATAGAATGAAAGAATTTGGACCAAGATGAGACACTTAATGCAGTTCATTGACATATCCATCCACGGCCTTAATTAAAATTGTATGGTAGTTGTATTCAGACAGGAAATACTTAGGTTACATTTTATGTGATTTTTAGTTGCCAAGTTGATTTTTATCGTGTTATTTTTGTTTTGAAATGTTTAGTGCTTCTCTTGAGAGAGATGGTCTACTGCAGGCCTGCCACCAGGGAAAAAATTAATACCTGTTGGAGTGGGTCAAATATCCTGAAAATATCCATAAATTTGAAATTTACATTTTTTATCGGTCTCGGCAAGTCTAATATTAAAAAAACATACTTTTTACTAGGGATTTCGTAGGGTACCTGGGTTACCCGGATCCAGAAATTACTTGAATCCATTTTTAGGATTCAAATCTTAATTGGGTAGTAATACTTGAAAAAAAAAAAAAAAAAAAAAAAAATATACGCGGCGATATTTTTGCGACTACTTTCCTTGAAGCTACAGTGAATTCCTGCTTGTGGGCGTGGCGAGCTGGTCGCTGGTTAGTACGCGCTGTCATTACTGCGGGCGAGTTCTGTGTTACTATATATACGTCTTGCATCACAGCTGTTCACCGCCTACTTCACGGAGAAGATTACAACGTGCGGACTTTTTACCGGCCTGCGCAAAGCCGGTAGCAAAGTCGATAACGTCATGGGCTTCTTTATTGATCGCGTTCAAACATTAATATTTCCCGCAAAATACAATATTTTCGGAAAATCCGTAAAAGACTGTAAAAATCCTGCTGTCCGTTTTCCACCCCATATATCCGTTAAAACGGACAATGTCCGTAAAAAACGGCAGGCCTGGTCTACTGAGCTGTAAGAAAGGAACACATTTGACCCCGTTTGATCACTCGTAAACTGAGAATTTGTTACTTGAGTTGAAAGTTGGTCAACTCTGTTGGTCCTAAGTGACATGTCTTTATTTAATTGCTTGTAAACGCATGTATTTGTACATTTCAATTTGGATAATCACAATAAGTTCTAAAGAGTGAAGGGTACCGTTGAGTCAAAAACCACAGAGAATTTTAATTTTTAAGCAAGCGTCTCCAGCAGACTTTTATGGCACTCATTCTGTGTGTGTTGTTTGTTTTTGTTTTTATGTCTCACGATAGCGGTCGAACAGGAAGTCCGATCAAGCTGAAGCTCCATTGTAGATAGAAATTGAATGTATGTATGTATGTAATCTTTATTCACAACAGTGTGTTGTGATGTGATAATGTGTTTAGTTTTGTGGCCAAATCGATCGAGAAGTTACAAATTGACGTTAAAGTTACTGAAAAATATTTCCCTAAAAACAAAATGGCATCAAAATGTGAGATAGTCATATTTTTATAAAGATTTTTCCGGTCTCGAATATATTGATTTTATGGCGATCTGATAAGTATTGGCAAAGTTACACAAAAGTTGCTTGAAATTTTTTTCTGAAACACAGTAGGCCTACCTAATGGCAAAATGTGAGGTGGTTATATTATAGTAAATTTTGTCCGGTCATGAATGTACTAATATAAACGCGATCTAATACATATTAAAGCCAGGTATTACATTTCTATTGCTGTCAATTGTTAGTAACGGTGGCGGACTGACGAAATGACAACAAAAAATCTTAGCAACGCACATTGCACAACATTCAACAACGTCGGGAAGTATAATAGCCATGGAAATAAGGAACATGTTTGCAATGCGCATTCTTGTATTGTTGCTAATTGTTGTTTTTAGACTTTTATCTTTATCTCTTACATTGAACAATGACGATAGCTTTGACAACGTTTCGCCAGAAAGTTCGTGGACATGGACGCGCTCACTTATCAACGCGTCACACAGAGCGTTTTCCTAGATTCATTGTATCTCAAGAATGCTACTTATAATCGAAAATCTGGGTCAACAGTGCACTGTGTTTTTTGTAAGCCCTAGAGACTGAATGAAATATTATATAATATTATATAATTACTGTAGCATAGTTATTTTAAAAATTAAATCGATTATTATTTATTAGTAATAGAGTTAAAAACAAATCAAGACCATACTGATTATAATTTCAGATATTCAGTATGTAGGGTTTACCAAAACACAGTGCGCTGTTGATTCAGATTTTCGAATTTGAAGTCCATTCTTGAGATAATTGAAAAATGGAAATTAGTCCGGTTTTTGACATGGATATACCCTTCGCTTTCAAGAGTCTGCGTAGACGAGCTAGGGATGGGAAGGTTACACGCGTAGTGGGGGGATAGAGGTTATTAGGTTAGCAACTGTTATAAATAAACAGGAATATCATAAAAATTGTGATTTTGAATTTTGATATCTGTTTGATCCATAAACTAGTAGGGTATTGTTTGCATTCAAAACATTTTGATTGGGTGAGGATCTGAAGGGGGGGGGGGGGGGGGTGATGACCCTCTTTCATCGCAACTCTCAAGTATCAACAAGACATCAAGTGTGTTCTTTGCGGCTGTGAGGGAGAACAAGGGATCATTTATGAAGTGCTGGGACAACTATTAATCAGAATTTTAAACAGTATATAATGTGAGGAAAGGATCCAACAGCTTACCTTCGTGTAGTAAGATGATGGAATTGCGAGTTTGAAGTACACATAAAAGACATAATACAACAATAACGAGACGTTTCGACCGAGGTCTTGCTCACTCGAGAGAAGAATAGCTCAGGTTTTTTGTGAGATGGCGGTGGTTAAGCCCGGTTTACACACCGTAATAAGGGTTAAGGTCTAAGGTTTAACAAAGTTGAATCAAGCTAGTAGCATCATGGCGTTCACATAACTTCCTAAGATTTAAGGGCTAGGACGAAAGTTGAAACTATTCCAACTTGTTAGCTCTTATCCCAAAAATTCTTAGCCCAGCCAATGAGAGACGAGCTTTTATAAATCCGGCCAATGGTAGCGATCCTAGTAAATCAGCTTGGAAAATACTTTCCTTAGAACAAAATATTAAATGTTAAACCTTAAACCTTATTCCGGTGTGTAAACCCACCATTAACCGTTCAAACGGGACAGGTTTAAGGGCTTACCGATCCCTAGGACGCGCCGCTAACCGTGACCCGTGCTTCTCTGCCGTCAGGTGTCGGCGGAGTGGAGGGCGACGGCGACGTCTTCAACCCCGACAACGTGTCAGCGTTCACCGCTTACGTGCGCGAGCAGACCGACGGCCTCGGCGTCCACTTCATGATGGCGGACGGAGGATTCTCTGTCGACGGCCGCGAGAACATCCAGGAGATACTCTCTAAGCAGCTGTACCTCTGTCAGTTCCTGGTGGCTCTCTCCATAGTGCGCGTCGGTAGGTACCCCCCCCCCCCCCCCCCTTGTGTTGCAGGAGATACTCTCTAAGCAGCTGTACCTCTGTCAGTTCCTGGTCGCTCTCTCCATAGTGCGCGTCGGTAGGTACCGTACCATTGTTTGTTACCCCCCCCCCCCCCCCTTGTCCTGACTGAAGTAGTACTTTGAGTTAAAGTACACGTATGGTGAACCGTATGACGTTTCGCCGCTGCGAGCGATCCTGCCCACTTCGTTTGTAAACAAAGATGGCTAAGCCATATGGCGAGTACACACTGCGTGAGTTAAAAGTTATTTTTAAAGAATCAATTGCACGAACATGTGTAAAGAAAGCCGAATTAGCTGAGAGATAAGTAATTCTTTATACCAAGTTGTTCAACGGTGTCAGTTCTCTCTTGAAATTAGTACCAACGTCTATGCAGCAGCCCTAGCTGTCATATGTTGCTATGTTAGCAGGCACAGTCCTGCCACAGTACTCTAAGTCGATGGCCTTACAAATGTATCGCAGACTTTCAAGTATGATGAGTGACAAAAAAATATGTGGATGAATAACTTTGATTTCTAATTAACAAAGTACCAAAAATTGACGGTCTCTAGTTTAAATTGGGATTTTGAACTAAAGGCTAAAGGGGCTCAACATGTTATCCTGTCTGCTTCAGGCCGCCACTTAGTTGTGTACGTTGCGTTGTGTAGGGCTCAACGTGTTATCCTCTCTGTTTTAGGCGGCCACTTTGTCTGCAAAGTGTTTGATCTCTTCACTACCTTCAGCGCCGGACTCATTTACCTGCTCTACAAATCGTTTATTAAAATAAGTATACACAAGCCAAATACAAGTAGACCTGCTAACTCCGAAAGGTGAGACACTATTGAATATTATTTTTTACTGTCGTATAAATAATTGCCCTTATCAAAGTATGTACCCTTCAATTGACGTTGCAAGGCTGCAAGTTGTAGGCATGCTATAATTTCTGCTTCAAGTCCTTATAGGCCTATATTTATCAACTTGAACCGAATGTCCAATTTCTTTAAAGTAATAGTATACCTTACCCAAATAGAAGACGACCTCGAATTTACCACGACCCTATATTTTCAAGAATTTTAAACTGGAAAAAACAAATTCATGTGTATGCATAATCTTAACCCGCGACTTTAAGATGGCCCCCGATATTTTAACCATTCAAAATGGAAATAATTATAGTCTTGGATTCTATTAAATACTGTATATATATATATATTAATAAAATTAAGACATTTGCGGGTTAGTCCGGTGGAAGCGCGTTATAAATAAGGCCTTGCTACTCAGGTACGTCGTGTGCAAGTGAAAGCGCGTTATAACTAAGGCCTTGTCTCTCAGGTACGTCGTGTGCAAGTGGAAGCGCGTTATAACTAAGGCCTTGTCACTCAGGTACGTCGTGTGCAAGTGGAAGCGCGTTATAACTAAGGCCTTGTCACTCAGGTACCTACGTCGTGTTCAAGTGGAAGCGCGTTATAACTAAGGCCTTGTCACTCAGGTACCTACGTCGTGTTCAAGTGGAAGCGCGTTATAACTAAGGCCTTGTCACTCAGGTACGTCGTGTGCAAGTGGAAGCGCGTTATAACTAAGGCCTTGTCACTCAGGTACGTCGTGTGCAAGTGGAAGCGCGTTATAACTAAGGCCTTGTCACTCAGGTACGTCGTGTGCAAGTGGAAGCGCGTTATAACTAAGGCCTTGTCACTCAGGTACGTCGTGTGCAAGTGGAAGCGCGTTATAATTAAGGCCTTGTCACTCAGGTACGTCGTGTGCAAGTGGAAGCGCGTTATAACTAAGGCCTTGTCACTCAGGTACGTCGTCTGCAAGTGGAAGCGCGTTATAACTAAGGCCTTGTCACTCAGGTACGTCGTCTGCAAGTGGAAGCGCGTTATAACTAAGGCCTTGCCACTCAGGTACGTCGTCTGCAAGTGGAAGCGCGTTATAACTAAGGCCTTGTCACTCAGGTACGTCGTCTGCAAGTGGAAGCGCGTTATAACTAAGGCCTTGTCACTCAGGTACGTCGTGTGCAAGTGGAAGCGCGTTATAACTAAGGCCTTGTCACTCAGGTACGTCGTGTGCAAGTGGAAGCGCGTTATAACTAAGGCCTTGTCACTCAGGTACGTCGTGTGCAAGTGGAAGCGCGTTATAACTAAGGCCTTGTCACTCAGGTACGTCGTGTGCAAGTGGAAGCGCGTTATAACTAAGGCCTTGTCACTCAGGTACGTCGTGTGCAAGTGGAAGCGCGTTATAACTAAGGCCTTGTCACTCAGGTACGTCGTGTGCAAGTGGAAGCGCGTTATAACTAAGGCCTTGTCACTCAGGTACGGCGTGTGCAAGTGGCAGCGCGTTATAACCAAGGCCTTGTCACTCAGGTACGTCGTGTGCAAGTGGAAGCGCGTTATAACTAAGGCCTTGTCACTCAGGTACGTCGTGTGCAAGTGGAAGCGCGTTATAACTAAGGCCTTGTCACTCGGGTACGTCGTGTGCAAGTGGAAGCGCGTTATAACTAAGGCCTTGTCACTCAGGTACGTCGTGTGCAAGTGGAAGCGCGTTATAACTAAGGCCTTGTCTCTCAGGTACGTCGTGTGCAAGTAGAAGTGCGTTATAACTAAGGCCTTGTTACTCAGGTACGTCGTGTGCAAGTGGAAGCGCGTTATAACTAAGGCCTTGTTACTCAGGTACGTCGTGTGCAAGTGGAAGCGTGACGACTGCGAAGAGATCCGCAACTACTTGTTCCGCGTCAACAAGATCCTGTGGAAGAATGGCTCCACCTCCGAGGCAGACATCACCGAGGTTGTCCCTCTTTCCGTGATGACCGACGACGAGCAGTTCACAAACTACCTAGTCGAGTCCAACAACAGGTGGGTCGCGTGAGAGAACATAATTACGTGGCTCTTTGGTCCAGCGGTCGGCATCCCTGCTGCCAATGCAGAAGGTCCCGGTTCAGGCACAAGTATTTTAGCTTCTATTAAGGATTCAGTTCCATTACTTCTTGTCTTAGGAATAAGTAAAGCGGTGACTTTGGAGCCGTCCTAGCAACGAGGCACTCAATAAATTCAAAGTTGTTCTGAATCGGCCTTGTTGATTCCGGCATTTGTCCGCAGGTGTTCGCACTGTCCAATCACTGATTCGTATGTTTCGTATTTGAAATATCGATCTTTGATTGGTTTTCGCTCACTCGTCGATGGTGTTCGAAGCCTACAGGGTTGGTTTAGTCACTTTAAATTAAAGTTCCCCACTGCAAATCAGTTTCGTTACTGAGTGGGTCGACTCTAAATGTGAATTGATTATTTATTTATTTAATTTTAGACCGCTTTCAAACGTGCAATGGGTAGAGATCCTTGTATTTTGCAATGCGCGATAGCACTTGAAAC
The DNA here is from genome assembly GCA_945910005.1 of Isoperla grammatica. NCBI lineage: Eukaryota > Metazoa > Arthropoda > Insecta > Plecoptera > Perlodidae > Isoperla > Isoperla grammatica. The sequence goes on from OX246749.1 coordinate 6,925,656, forward strand.
GTGCAGCAATTGAAATATGTTGGCATGACAGTCTGTTGTGAGTCCAAAAAGTAGTCTTTTTGAATCGCGAAATAAAACGAAATCCTGTGTATACGCGAAATAAATAGCAAAAGTTTACTGTTATAAAAACGAAAAAGACTGAAGCTGTTGAATTGACCCGAAATCGACTAATTTCCGTCAAAAACGTAATTTTTGTCCAGCCTGGGGGAGCGCCAGGTGGTGAACCTGGTGAAGATAGCCGCCTTCTGTCAAGACACCAACCTGCACGAAGGTCAGCAAGCTGAGAAGCGCAAGGAGTGTCTCGAGTATTGGAACGTGCCAGACAAAGCTCGCACCGCACCCCCTCGAACCTACCCCGATGCTAAGTGCGACGAGATCGTCAACAATAACAAGGGTGAGTATTTATTTGCGTAATGTTGACCCCTCACTAGATGTGCTTCGTGTAGATTTCATTTCAATATTTGAGGCACAAATTAGGCATACATTCACGTCACACCGTAAATATATCATCAATACTCTACAATGCCCTTGGTTAGAACTAACCTCGTCTAGAGAATTATGTATAAAGCAAGTAAGTACGTAATTGTACAGGTTACATTTAGTTAGTATTACAGTACAACCTTGATATAATGCGCTGAAGGGATTATTGATTTTCGATGTTTGTTGTATCAAGCGGGACGTTGTATCAAATTAATTTAAAAAAACTGATTTATGGCTAAGTTTGAAGTAAATGTACTCTTTGGGGCATTATCAATAACAAAGGAACTGAAATAGTGACAGATTAGATTTGTTGCAAGGTATGACCTGCAGTATTCTATAGTAACGTAACATTAAAGAAAAGATAACACAAAATGAAATTACACATTATTGGGGGGGGGGGGGGGGGGGGGGGGTAGACGTGTGTATGGCTCACTATCTTAGATATAGAGATATAGGCCTACACACTTTTAATTTGGCCAGCGCTATTGTACAGTGCTGTCACAGCTCTTATCAAGGAGGAGATAACGTGACCTTCCAGTGCTTTTAAGAATATGCCTAAGAATATCTCATTAGTGATAAACTGGTTTATTTCCATTTTGGTTCTTTGTCAAACTGTCCACTACCAAGAGGTAGTGTAATAATAATTTCAATTGACAAGGAACAGTGTATAGTCGTATATTTTGAATTACACATATGTTACCTGTTCTACTAAGTTTCCGTTTTTAATAATTGTGTATTCATAGTTGTTCCTACCCCTGGGGGCACCTGTTGTTGCCAGTTAACAGTTTCATGCATGTAGAAACCACATCCTGGGTGCCCCTAGGGGTAGGAGACGACTATGAAGTCCAGCCGCCACCAAACTCATTTTTATGAACAAAATATCAACTGTGGCCAAACAAACGGAAGCTGGGGCTGGCGAGTTAGGACTTTCCGCCTCTGGGTGTTGCTTGCTCGGGCTGGATAAGAGAGTTTGGCAGTAGGAGTTTTAACAGATACCTATGATGGCCGTCAATTAGTTACTCTCGGGCCCGATTTTTCAATCGGTCATTAACAGGGCCGTTAGCCGACGATCCGTTATCTTCATAGGGTTTGTTGGGTTTCAGATTACAGACCGTCACGACTTGTTAACCGATTGAAAAACTGGGCCTTAAACTAATAGTTATAAATATTTACCTACTTTAGAATGATGTCATATATATACATGGTGTTAAATACATTTGTGGCCAACCTATTCAAAAATAATGTACACGATTTTGAACAGATTCTCCTAATTATTTCGACGGACATTTTCGCCGAAAGTTATTTATTTGCATAATTCAAACATGAGTATATTATTTTTGAGCAGGCTTGTCACAAATGTACCTAATAATAGATAGATAAGTAGATATGACACCCCTCTGTAAGTAGGTACATTTTCATAATAATCCTACTATTTGTTTAAGAGAAATAAGTTGACTAAAAACATCAAAACTACTGTCGAACGCTCTTAAAACATGTGTGAAAGTACATGCGGCTTCCCAGCACCGCTGAAGCGTTCTTCTCTTTCTCGCAGCGTTCCTCTCTTCGGCCGAGAGCGTTCTGTCACCCAAAACACTGGAGACCGTCTTCAAGTCCATCTACGACTGGCATTGCGTTGTACTCGCAAGCTCCAGGGAGCGGAAGACTTGCGGCTTCTTCCTCGGTAAGTTCGTCTTCCTTCTTCAGCCGTTCTCGGCGGTTAAAGTGGAGTCAGAGAAGTAACAGCATGCGATGCAACTCCCCCCCAGTTTTGCCCCGCAGTGAATTTTTTTAGGTTGTTTTGTCAGGAACACGTTTGAACTTTGTCCGAGGCAAAGCTGAGAATGCCGCAGGGCATTTGTTTCACTGCAATAATGAGTAGGGATGACATCGGGTAGTAAAATCTGGATTCGATTCCAGCCCCTCAAGGATTCGGGTAACCTGAATCCTAGAAGTGTAAATCACGTCGCTCAACATGTTATTTGAAGGCCATTGACCGCCCGTGGCAGAAGCTGCCAGCGTGCGTTCTGTCAGCCAGTGATGACGGTCGGGAAGGGGTAGGGGTAGGCTAAGAGCCAGTAGGCAAACTAGAACTCGCCCGCAGCAATCACACCACATAAAATAGGCTTAGTCTATTTTTAATCAAGCCGATAATGGGTAAATAACGGAGCGGGAATGTATTTTATGGAATGGAAACAAGTCATTTTGTTATCACCATTGTTGGCGCATTGTTGAAGCATACAACAATTCAACTAAAAATGTACCAGAACAAGATTCGAATCCTTTGAACGGATTCGGGTAATTTTTGGATTCGGGTAACCCGGATACCCGGATACCCGATGTCATCCCTAATAATGAGTTGTTTGTACAGCCCGAGTGCGACCGCAGATTCCTTGAATCTGTTGGGTCCGAACTGTCAAAGAGTAATGAAATATAATTAGCGATGTCAACGGGTATCCGTTACTCGCCTGGTACACACGGTTACGGTTCCAACTTTTCAATACTCGTTACCCGGTACTACCCGTTGCCTTCTTCTGTTCAAAACGAAATCAATTCAACATTGCGATATTTCCCTACTGGCGTCTTTGTGCGAGCGTACGAGCTGCTTTTTTCAATTTGCCGGCATTTAACTTGACACCCACACACCCCCCCCCCCCCCCTCGTCTCAATTAGCCATCGTTGCAAAAAAAATGAGACATAAAGCCTAATTAGTATTGTCTTCTGTAAGCCTATGCAAGAATGCTGCGAAACGGTTGCGAGTCCGAGGGAGCGCACCCGCCCGTCGTAGCTTTACCGCAGTCATGTTCTCGTGTTCGAGCTCGGACTATGACGTCATCGCTTGACGCGGCCGACCACCGCCTACCGTAGCGGAGACGCAAGCTTTGAAGCTTTGTTGAATACTTATGCGATCGTTTTGCATCGAAGACAATGCAACCTGATACAGAGCAAAGTTGTGCAACAATTAACAATATAATGTCTCTTTCCACAACTTTGCAAATCATTTGACACCCATGCGGATAAAACGCATATTTAGTATTATTTACTACCCGGATAGTCCGGGTACGGCACGAGGGTACCCGGGTACAACTATTTCCGGGTAGTGACATCCCTAAATATAATCGTTTGTTTGTCGTCTGAATGCCTATTATTTGACTAGATATTGGGTTTCCAAGATATGTGTGCATGGTTGAACTTCTGTTACGGCTTCTGGTAATGAATTCGGGGATTTCGTCTCATGTTTGTGCTAGACAGGAAGGGGGGTGTAGGCCTACATCATTTGTGAAATGCAAAGTTCGACGAAAGATCGACTGATTTTCATGTTCTCAACTAAGCCACGGACCCACTGTAAATAGCTTTGGATGAGAGGTCGGGGGGGTTGAAAACCCGTGTTAACGTGTTTTATGGTAAAAAAAAAAACTGCAACATTTACTTTATTATTATTACTTTATTTACATTTAAGTACAAAATACAACAAAACGTTCAACATAATTCGTCAATATATGCATAAAATCCATAACAACTAATGCCAGTATGGCATACCGGCTCATACCGCCCCACTTTAACCACCGGCCATTTTGAGCAACATGATCGAAGGGCGTGCGAAGCTCCGGCACTATCGAATCCGGATCGAATCTTTTAATATTCGAATTCAAATCCTCCCTCGAATTCAAAATCTTAAAATTTCGAAGTAATCGAACGAATTCTAATCCGGCGCCAAACAAGACTCCAGTCGACAAGCTCGCAACTAACTATACTGATCGTCACTTAACCGGAACTCGCAATTATATCGATTGGTCGATTACCAAACTATCACGTGACTAACGTGGCCACCGTCTACGTCACAAGAACCACGTCTTGTTCTTCGTTTTGTTAATATATGACTCTATTTTAACTGATTCCACTTGAAATTGAATTTGCACACCCTTAATATGATTGTTAACAAACCTCTTCCTTGCCCTGATATCTACCCGGGTGTCTGATGTGTTGCAGGTCTCCCATCCACTGCTCCACTGCTCCTCTGCTCCACTGCTCCACGGCTCCACTGCTCCTCTGCTCCACTGCTCCTCTGCTCCACTGCTCCACTGCTCCTCTGCTCCACTGCTCCACGGCTCCACTGCTCCACTGCTCCACTGCTCCACTGCTCCTCTGCTCCACTGCTCCACGGCTCCACTGCTCCACTGCTCCACTGCTCCTCTGCTCCACTGCTGCTCTGCTCCACTGCTCCTCTGCTCCACTGCTGCTCTGCTCCACTGCTCCAGTGCTCCACTGCTCCTCTGCTCCACTGCTTCACTGCTCCACTGCTCCACTGCTCCTCTGCTCCACTGCTCCTCTGCTCCTCTGCTCCACTGCTCCACTGCTCCACGGCTCCACTGCTCCACTGCTCCTCTGCTCCACTGCTCTACTGCTCCACTGCTCCACTGCTCTACTGCTCCACTGCTCCTCTGTGCTGCCTTCCTTGCATTGTGTCCCAAATGTCCCCGTCTGAGTCCAGTCGCGTGTAGCTCTGCCTGTTGTACGAGCAGACACCATCTAACCTACAAGCTAAGTGCACCTTTAAATTACAATAATCATCTAGGAAATGATTTTGGGTATCCGGGAACCGGGTCGGATCCGGTTGTATCGAGATCCGGATCAGATTTATCAACTGGTCAATTTTGTTGTTCAAAAGTTTCCAAATCTATCTCATTGAACACAAAGTCACTAGGAGAACCTACTCGATCCAGCTCTTCCCAGCGACTGCACCCCACACTGCTGTGTAACCCCTGACGTGTCCACGTGCTTACGTCTAAGTACTTCAGCTTAGTGGTTCTAATGTTGGCTTCCAAGCCCTGCTCATCTTTAACCCATCCCCTCGATTGAAACTCCTGGGCTGTATTTCCATTTCAATCCCTTCTCGTACCAGACGGAGGTGGTATTTTAGCCGAGCGCGTCTACAACGTTGTGTAACTGTGTCAGGTCTACAGGCTCGGAGACAACGGACGCTGGCAGAAGGTCGACTTCAACTGTGAGCCGAGCGCGTCTACAACGTTGTGTAACTGTGTCGGGTGCAGTCAGGTCTACAGGCTCGGAGACAACGGACGCTGGCAGAAGGTGGACTTCAACTGTGAGCCGAGCGCGTCTACAACGTTGTGTAACTGTGTCAGGTGCAGTCGGGTCTACAGGCTCGGAGAAAACGGACGCTGGCAGAAGGTGAACTTCAACTGTGAGCTGAGCGCGTCTACAAAGTTGTGTAACTGTGTCAGGTGCAGTCGGGTCTACAGGCTCGGAGACAACGGACGCTGGCAGAAGGTGGACTTCAACTGTGAGCCAAGCGCGTCTACAACGTTGTGTAACTGTGTCAGGTGCAGTCGGGTCTACAGGCTCGGAGACAACGGACGCTGGCAGAAGGTGGACTTCAACTGTGAGCCGAGCGCGTCTACAACGTTGTGTAACTGTGTCAGGTCTACAGGCTCGGAGACAACGGACGCTGGCAGAAGGTGGACTTCAACTGTGAGCCGAGCGCGTCTACAACGTTGTGTGACTGTGTCAGGTCTACAGGCTCGGAGACAACGGACGCTGGCAGAAGGTGGACTTCAACTGTGAGCCGAGCGCGTCTACAACGTTGTGTAACTGTGTCAGGTGCAGTCGGGTCTACAGGCTCGGAGACAACGGACGCTGGCAGAAGGTGGACTTCAACTGTGAGCCGAGCGCGTCTACAACGTTGTGTAACTGTGTCAGGTCTACAGGCTCGGAGACAACGGACGCTGGCAGAAGGGGGACTTCAACTGTGAGCCGAGCGCGTCTACAACGTTGTGTAACTGTGTCAGGTCTGGGTCGCAGTCGGGTCTACAGGCTCGGAGACAACGGACGCTGGCAGAAGGTGGACTTCAACTGTGAGCCGAGCGCGTCTACAACGTTGTGTAACTGTGTCAGGTGCAGTCGGGTCTACAGGCTCGGAGACAACGGACGCTGGCAGAAGGTGGACTTCAACTGTGAGCCGAGCGCGTCTACAACGTTGTGTAACTGTGTCAGGTCTACAGGCTCGGAGACAACGGACGCTGGCAGAAGGTGGACTTCAACTGTGAGCCGAGCGCGTCTACAACGTTGTGTGACTGTGTCAGGTCTACAGGCTCGGAGACAACGGACGCTGGCAGAAGGGGGACTTCAACTGTGAGCCGAGCGCGTCTACAACGTTGTGTAACTGTGTCAGGTCTGGGTCGCAGTCGGGTCTACAGGCTCGGAGACAACGGACGCTGGCAGAAGGTGGACTTCAACTGTGAGCCGAGCGCGTCTACAACGTTGTGTAACTGTGTCAGGTGCAGTCGGGTCTACAGGCTCGGAGACAACGGACGCTGGCAGAAGGTGGACTTCAACTGTGAGCCGAGCGCGTCTACAACGTTGTGTAACTGTGTCAGGTGCAATCGGGTCTACAGGCTCGGAGACAACGGACGCTGGCAGAAGGTCGACTTCAACTGTGAGCCGAGCGCGTCTACAACGTTGTGTAACTGTGTCAGGTGCAGTCGGGTCTACAGGCTCGGAGACAACGGACGCTGGCAAAAGGTGGACTTCAACTGTGAGCCGAGCGCGTCTACAACGTTGTGTAACTGTGTCAGGTCTACAGGCTCGGAGACAACGGACGCTGGCAGAAGGTGGACTTCAACTGTGAGCCGAGCGCGTCTACAACGTTGTGTAACTGTGTCAGGTCTACAGGCTCGGAGACAACGGACGCTGGCAGAAGGTGGACTTCAACTGTGAGCCGAGCGCGTCTACAACGTTGTGTAACTGTGTCAGGTGCAGTCAGGTCTACAGGCTCGGAGACAACGGACGCTGGCAGAAGGTGGACTTCAACTGTGAGCCGAGCGCGTCTACAACGTTGTGTAACTGTGTCAGGTCTGGGCCCCAGTCGGGTCTACAGGCTCGGAGACAACGGACGCTGGCAGAAGGTGGACTTCAACTGTGAGCCGAGCGCGTCTACAACGTTGTGTAACTGTGTCAGGTGCAGTCGGGTCTACAGGCTCGGAGACAACGGACGCTGGCAGAAGGTGGACTTCAACTGTGAGCCGAGCGCGTCTACAACGTTGTGTAACTGTGTCAGGTGCAGTCGGGTCTACAGGCTCGGAGACAACGGACGCTGGCAGAAGGTGGACTTCAACTGTGAGCCGAGCGCGTCTACAACGTTGTGTAACTGTGTCAGGTCTACAGGCTCGGAGACAACGGACGCTGGCAGAAGGTGGACTTCAACTGTGAGCCGAGCGCGTCTACAACGTTGTGTAACTGTGTCAGGTGCAGTCGGGTCTACAGGCTCGGAGACAACGGACGCTGGCAGAAGGTGGACTTCAACTTTGAGCCGAGCGCGTCTACAACGTTGTGTAACTGTGTCGGGTGCAGTCAGGTCTACAGGCTCGGAGACAACGGACGCTGGCAGAAGGTGGACTTCAACTGTGAGCCGAGCGCGTCTACAACGTTGTGTAACTGTGTCAGGTGAAGTCGGGTCTACAGGCTCGGAGACAACGGACGCTGGCAGAAGGTGGACTTCAACTGTGAGCCGAGCGCGTCTACAACGTTGTGTAACTGTGTCAGGTGCAGTCGGGTCTACAGGCTCGAAGACAACGGACGCTGGCAGAAGGTGGACTTCAACTGTGAGCCGAGCGCGTGTACAACGTTGTGTAACTGTGTCAGGTGCAATCGGGTCTACAGGCTCGGAGACAACGGACGCTGGCAGAAGGTCGACTTCAACTGTGAGCCGAGCGCGTCTACAACGTTGTGTAACTGTGTCAGGTGCAGTCGGGTCTACAGGCTCGGAGACAACGGACGCTGGCAGAAGGTGGACTTCAACTGTGAGCCGAGCGCGTCTACAACGTTGTGTAACTGTGTCAGGTGCAATCGGGTCTACAGGCTCGGAGACAACGGACGCTGGCAGAAGGTCGACTTCAACTGTGAGCCGAGCGCGTCTACAACGTTGTGTAACTGTGTCAGGTGCAGTCGGGTCTACAGGCTCGGAGACAACGGACGCTGGCAGAAGGTGGACTTCAACTGTGAGCCGAGCGCGTCTACAACGTTGTGTAACTGTGTCAGGTGCAGTCGGGTCTACAGGCTCGGAGACAACGGACGCTGGCAGAAGGTGGACTTCAACTGTGAGCCAAGCGCGTCTACAACGTTGTGTAGCTGTGTCAGGTGCAGTCGGGTCTACAGGCTCGGAGACAACGGACGCTGGCAGAAGGTGGACTTCAACTGTGAGCCGAGCGCGTCTACAACGTTGTGTGACTGTGTCAGGTCTACAGGCTCGGAGACAACGGACGCTGGCAGAAGGGGGACTTCAACTGTGAGCCGAGCGCGTCTACAACGTTGTGTAACTGTGTCAGGTCTGGGTCGCAGTCGGGTCTACAGGCTCGGAGACAACGGACGCTGGCAGAAGGTGGACTTCAACTGTGAGCTGAGCGCGTCTACAACGTTGTGTAACTGTGTCAGGTGCAGTCAGGTCTACAGGCTCGGAGACAACGGACGCTGGCAGAAGGTGGACTTCAACTGTGAGCCGAGCGCGTCTACAACGTTGTGTAACTGTGTCAGGTGCAGTCGGGTCTACAGGCTCGGAGACAACGGACGCTGGCAGAAGGTGGACTTCAACTGAGAGCCGAGCGCGTCTACAACGTTGTGTAACTGTGTCAGGTCTACAGGCTCGGAGACAACGGACGCTGGCAGAAGGTGGACTTCAACTGTGAGCCGAGCGCGTCTACAACGTTGTGTAACTGTGACAGGTTTGGGCCGCAGTCGGGTCTACAGGCTCGGAGACAACGGACGCTGGCAGAAGGTGGACTTCAACTGTGAGCCGAGCGCGTCTACAACGTTGTGTGACTGTGTCAGGTGCAGTCGGGTCTACAGGCTCGGAGACAACGGATGCTGGCAGAAGGTGGACTTCAACTGTGAGCCGAGCGCGTCTACAACGTTGTGTGACTGTGTCAGTTGCAGTCGGGTCTACAGGCTCGGAGACAACGGACGCTGGCAGAAGGTGGACTTCAACTGTGAGCCGAGCGCGTCTACAACGTTGTGTAACTGTGTCAGGTCTGGGCCGCAGTCGGGTCTACAGGCTCGGAGACAACGGACGCTGGCAGAAGGTGGACTTCAACTGTGAGCTGAGCGGGAACACTCTGGTGTACGCGGATGTGGTGCAAGAGCTCCGCGGGGAGGGCAAAAGCCAGATCAAGTCCAACAGTTTCCACATCGTAGACGCCGTCATGCTGGGGGGGGAAGACGTCAGGCACCTCCACTTGACTTCCAGGTAGGTCACACACCGTCATGCACCTCCACTTGACCTCCAGGTAGGTCACACACCGTCATGCTCCTCCACTTGACCTCCAGGTAGGTCACACACTGTCATGCACCTCCACTTGACCTCCAGGTAGGTCACACACCGTCATGCACCTCCACTTGACCTCCAGGTAGGTCACACACCGTCATGCACCTCCACTTGACCTCCAGATAGGTCACACACGGTCATGTAGCTCCACTTGACCTCCAGGTAGGTCACACACGGTCATGTAGCTCCACTTGACCTCCAGGTAGGTCACACACTGTCATGCACCTCCACTAGACCTCCAGGTAGGTCACACACTGTCATGCACCTCCACTTGACCTCCAGGTAGGTCACACACTGTCATGCACCTTCACTTGACCTCCAGGTAGGTCACACCGTCATGCACCTCCACTTGACCTCCAGGTAGGTCACACACCGTGCACCTCCACTTGACCTCCAGGTAAGTCACACATTGTCATGCTCCTCCACTTGACCTCCAGGTAGGTCACACACTGTCATGTACCTCCACTTGACCTCCAGGTAGGTCACACACCATGCACCTTCACTTGACCTCCAGGTAGGTCACACACCGTCATGCACCTCCACTTGACCTCCAGGTAGGTCACACACCGTCATGCACCTCCACTTGACCTCCAGGTAGGTCACACACCATGCACCTTCACTTGACCTCCAGGTAGGTCACACACCGTCATGCACCTCCAGGTAGGTCACACACCATGCACCTTCACTTGACCTCCAGGTAGGTCATACACCGTCATGCACCTCCATTGACCTCCAGGTAGGTCACACACCATGCACCTTCACTTGACCTCCAGGTAGGTCACACACCGTCATGCACCTCCACTTGACCTCCAGGTAGGTCACACACCATGCACCTTCACTTTACCTCCAGGTAGGTCACACACCGTCATGCACTTCCATTGACCTCCAGGTAGGTCACACACCATGCACCTTCACTTGACCTCCAGGTAGGTCACACACCGTCATGCACCTCCATTCACCTCCAGGTAGGTCACACACCATGCACCTTCACTTGACCTCCAGGTAGGTCACACTGTCATGCACCTCCACTTGACCTCCAGGTAGGTCACACACCGTCATGCACCTTCACTTGACCTCCAGGTAGGTCACACACCATGCACCTCCACTTGACCTCCAGGTAGGTCACACACCGTCATGCACCTCCATTGACCTCCAGGTAGGTCACACACCATGCACCTTCACTTGACCTCCAGGTAGGTCACACACCGTCATGCACCTCCACTTGACCTCCAGGTAGGTCACATACCATGCACCTTTACTTGACCTCCAGGTAGGTCACACACCGTCATGCACCTCCACTTGACCTCCAGGTAGGTCACACACCGTCAGGCACCTCCACTTGACCTCCAGGTAGGTCACACACTGTCATGCACCTCCACTTGACCTCCAGGTAGGTCACACACCGTCATGCACCTCCACTTGACCTCCAGGTAGGTCACACACCATGCACCTTCACTTGACCTCCAGGTAAGTCACACATTGTCATGCTCCTCCACTTGACCTCCAGGTAGGTCACACACCATGCACCTTCACTTGACCTCCAGGTAGGTCACACACCGTCATGCACCTCCACTTGACCTCCAGGTAGGTCACACACTGTCATGCACCTCCACTTGACCTCCAGGTAGGTCACACACCATGCACCTTCACTTGACCTCCAGGTAGGTCACACACCGTCATGCACCTCCACTTGACCTCCAGGTAGGTAAGGGAGACCGTATGACAGCAGCGCAGCGCTGTGAGCGTTATTACCTAATTAAATGTCAGTGTATTCCTCACTTGACGCATGCAGTAACGATAATGGTAATAATAATCAGGGATGGGCAAAAATATCGATTTTATCGATCCATATTCGATATTGGAAAATATTCACATTATCGATATAACGAAAGTATCGAAATTTGAGAACGAATGGAGCATCTCATACCTTTTGTAACCAAAATAATGCTGAGAATTTGTTAATTAGGTCTTTAAAACATCTCTTTCAAATATTTAAAGACAAAACACAATTTTTAATGGAATTTTGAATTTTTGCTTTAGCTTAGGAAGTAGTTTGGATGTTTTTAGTCAACTAATTTCTCTTAAACAAATTATAGGATTATTATGAAAATTTACCTACTTACAGAGGGATGTCATATCTACGCACAGTATTAAGTACATTTGTGACAAGCCTGTTCAAAAATAATATACTCATGTTTGAATTATGCAAATAAATTACTTTTGTTCGAAAATTTTCGACGAAATAATACAGGGAATCTGTTTAAAAATGGGTACATTATTTTTGAATAGGTTGGTGACAAATGTACTGTGATGCTCCTCCACCTCGTACTTACTCGTAAGTGATAGTAGTAGCAGCAGTGGTCCACCTCGTCTGCAGCGGTGGAGGGCGCCCGGCCAGCTGGTTCGTCAGTGGGAGTACGCGTGGGTCCGGAAACGTGTGAATTAAATAAATTGGTGGGATATGTTATAATTCGGTAAAAATACGAGTATTGGGCTCCACCTGTTTGTTTATAAGGAGTAAACAGGAACCTCCCCGTGCTGTGCACGACTAAGCTATAAGATTGGACTGTGAGTAATAGGCTAAACGTAGTGGAATGATACAAACCAAGTTTATTTCTTAAAGGGTAAACGTGATATAACACATATAATTGATAAAAATACAGATGTAGAAAGTATTCAATCACCAGGGTATATTAGTATGAAAAAAAATAAGAATATTGGGAAACACCTTACGGGACGTTATCAAATATCACACCCGGTGAATCCGCCAATGAAGCCGGCGTACAGTATAACACCAATAATTAACAATATAAACACATGTAAATGACGTAACCATTAAATATCATTGTCATATGGTGGATAGATCCCACACAGCTGTGGGTACTTTATACAGAGCGCCGGTTAAAGTTTACCCCTCGCCCCGTGGCTACAGGTCTTAAGAAAAAATATGACAAAGGAAAAAAAGGCAAACCCAAACGTGCGAAAACAGAGGGCGGTGGGGAAACTGGCCCCGTGCTCTGTATTTAGATATGCACACGGGCGAGTTACACTTACAAAAGAAACGTGTATCGCATCCGAAGTGCCACATAAATAAAATCATGGATAACACACGAAAATATGTGATACATAGAATTTAGGGTACAGGGACTGAATACAGAGCGTATAGTATCCTCAACTATAATGTCTCAAAATGTCTAATCAAACAGATTCACAAGTGTAATATATAACAAATTAACAATAGTAATTTATGTAATATAATGTGGGATTACCACATCCACAATTTTCTCGGTGGACGAATGTCCCCCCCCCTTAAACTATATTACACACTGTCCTATTAAATGTCAAAAACAAGGGGGGAATGAAAAGACGTGAGGTGTGATCTGAGTACACTCAGCACGGAAAACAAAAAATACAACGATTCAAAAAATATGAGACTCGTGTGATCGATAAGTAACGGGGGTCAAGAAAGTCGGTAATAAGTCGATATTCAAAGATCAATTAATTTATGGCCAAGTCCAAACAAAATACTTAACTGGGTCTAGGAACTTTGGTAAACAAAACAACGGTTACATACCACGCTTCTCGAACCTGGCCACAGGTGGCCCACACGTAGGTTTGGTTCCGCCAGGTACTCGTACGAATTATGACAGGTAGTCCACACGTAGATTTGGTTCCTCCAGGTACTCATACGAATTATGACAGGTAGTCCTCACGTAGATTTGGTTCCTCCAGGTACTCATACGAATTATGACAGGTAGTCCTCACGTAGATTTGGTTCCTCCAGGTACTCATACGAAGTATGACAGGTACTCCACACGTAGATTTGGTTCCTCCAGGTACTCATACGAATTATGACAGGTAGTCCACACGTAGATTTGGTTCCTCCAGGTACTCATACAAATTATGACAGGTAGTCCACACGTAGATTTGGTTCCACCAGGTACTCATACGAAATATGATATGTAGTCCACACGTAGATTTGGTTCCACCAGGTACTCATACGAAATATGATATGTAGTCCACACGTAGATTTGGTTCCACCAGGTACTCATACGAATTATGACAGGTAGTCCACACGTAGATTTGGTTCCACCAGGTACTCATACGAAATATGATATGTAGTCCACACGTAGATTTGGTTCCACCAGGTACTCATACGAATTATGACAGGTAGTCCACACATAGATTTGGTTTCGCCAGGTACTCATACGAATTATGGATGCGTGGTTAAACGATGTACAGAAAAGGATGCACAGATAAATCACGCAACAATTGTCTTGGGGTTAGAACAGCGTACTGTTTTAAACAGTACGCTGTTCTAACCCCAAGACAATTGTTGGTACATAAACAGTCTGTTTATGTACCTTATATACTCCACCAACATGGATCACAATTAACACAGAACGGATCTGGTCTCAGATCACCAAATCACTGCGCAAATCTAGGCTATGTATGAAAATAACAGTACTTCAGCAAACGCAAAGCAAGAACCTCGATTCGAACCCGGGGCCTCCACGGACCAGCTCCGTCCTTTCCAACGGCTCGGAAACAACTCCCCTTTTCCTAGTGCTTCTCGCTCGTCCCAGCTCGGTTCCTCGTATGATCTCATCGTCAGCCAATCGGGGTACCGATGACGTGATTCGGGTGGCGAGAGTGAGGCATGTAATCTCCTCCACGGGTGGCGCGATCGGAACACTGCCGATACAGGGTGGCACGGAAAAATTGTCATGGGTCGTAAGACCCGTGACAGTACTTAATACCATGCATACATATGACATCCCTCTACAAGTAGGTAAATATTTATAATATTCCTACCATTAGTTTAAGAGTAATTAGTTGACGGCCAATACATCTGTAAAACTCCTACTGCCGAACGCTCTTAAATGCAACTTATGAAATTTTTATTTTATTTTTTATTTATTTTCTTAAAATTCTATCGATATTAATGAAAGTATTTAAATTTGAGAAGGATTATCGATGCCCATCCCTAATAATAATGATGCCCCCAGGCTGGACGCTGCCCGCATGTTCGCCCGCGCCCTCAACAAGCCCAGCCGCTTCGACCTGACGCCCGTACGAGTGAAACAGCTGTTGGGCCTGGACGAGGTGGGCCGAGTGTTCGAGCAGCTCGAGCCGAGGGTGATCAAGGGTGGCGGGGGTCAGCGCAGGCTCGTCTACAACCTGGCCGAGGAGAAGCGCTGCTTCCTGCCGGGGGCGCTGCTCTTCCTCAACGCCACCCGGGGTAAACACAAACATCTACATTATCATCATCATCTGTTGCCACGTCCAACTCTGCGTTGGGTCGGCATTAAAGATAAGCCTCTCCATCTTCTTCTATCCTGCCACCACTCTTCTCCCTCAACTACATTCCAGTCCCCTACTATAATACAATCATCATCATCTGTTGCCACGTCCAACTCTGCGTTGGGTCGGCATTGAAGATAAGCCTCTCCATCTTCTTCTATCCTGCCACCACTCTTCCCCCTCAACTACATTCCAGTCCCCTCCTATAATACAATCATCATCATCTGTTGCCACGTCCAACTCTGCGTTGGGTCGGCATTGAAGATAAGCTTCTCCATCTTCTTCTATCCTGCCACCACTCTTCCCCCTCAACTACATTCCAGTCCCCTCCTATAATACAATCATCATCATCTGTTGCCACGTCCAACTCTGCGTTGGGTCGGCATTGAAGATAAGCTTCTCCATCTTCTTCTATCCTGCCACCACTCTTCCCCCTCAACTACATTCCAGTCCCCCTCCTATAATACAATCATCATCATCTGTTGCCACGTCCAACTCTGCGTTGGGTCGGCATTGAAGATAAGCCTCTCCATCTTCTTCTATCCTGCCACCACTCTTCCCCCTCAACTACATTCCAGTCCCCTCCTATAATACAATCATCATTATCATCTGTTGCCACGTCCAACTCTGCGTTGGGTCGGCATTAAAGATAAGCCTCTCCATCTTCTTCTATCCTGCCACCACTCTTCCCCCTCAACTAACTTCCAGTCCCCTCCTCGCATTTCCACATCCTTCCTCGCTTTGTCGTGCCATCTTTGTCGTGGTCTTCCTCTCGTTCTTCTACCTGGAGTCTCCAGTTCTAGCATTCTCCTCGGCAATCTTTCTCTTTCTATCCTCTTGACATGTCCGAACCATTTCAGTCTTCTCTCTCCAATACGCTCCAATAAATTCCTTACGCCTAGTTGGTTTCTTATGTCGTCATTCCTTATCCTGTCCCATCTAGTCTTCCCCACGAATAAATAAATTCACATTTAGAGTCTACCCACTCGGTAACGAAACTGATTTTCAGTGGGGGACTTTAATTTAAAGCGACGACTAAACCAACCCGTTAGGCTCCGAACACCGTCGAAGAGTGAGCGATAAGCCGATAACCAATCAAAGATCGATATTTCAAATGCGAAGTGTATGAATCAGTTATTGGACAGTGCGAACACCTGCGAATAAATCAACTAGGGTGAACAACTTTGAATTTATTGAGTGCTTCGTTGCTAGGACGGCTCCTAAGTCACCGTTTACTTATTTCTAAGCCAAGAAGTAATGAAACTGAATCTTTAATAGAAGTTAAGAAACTTCTGTCTGAACCGGGATTTGAACCCGGGACCTTCTGCATTGGAAGCAGGGATGCCAACCACTGGACCAACGAGCCACGTTGCTTTGTGCCGTTAGAGATCGGTTTAGCGTCCGTCCTCCGCACTTTCATAAAGTTTCAGATTATATTCTCCCGTTTTACTCAGGATTGCTACCATTGGCCAGATTTATAAAACGTCGCCTCTCATTGGCTGGGCTAAGAATTTTAGGTATAAGAGCTAATGTTGTTATGGTGTACTTTAATAGTAATACAAAAATTGATAAATAATATTTTTAAAAATTTATAAAGTATATTATTATTATTATTATTATTAGGAAAGTGTGTACACGTAAATGCTTTAGGCTCGATTTGATTTTGTTAATCCTTCGATCTGAAATAAATGTGTAAACCGACCTTTACGGCTACGAGTGGGGGGGGGGGGGGGGTGATTTTTAGATACGGCATCATTTAGGTTAAATACACAATATGATCCGTTAGGGAAACACCTACGGCAAATACTTCAATAGACGCCATCGCTTAATATAGGAAACTTGGCCCGTTTAACATTGAGCGCACAGCGACACAAGTTCACGTATAAAGTTGAACTCGCTAGATCGCAAGCCAGTCGATAACAAAATTTGTCAGATTTAGATGCAGCGAGTGAGCTTCTTCGCGTCGATCGTCTACCTAGTTGGGATCCAGGCCGCTAGGCCGGCTGTCGCCAGCAATCGACAGAAGCTTCTCGTATTAAGCGACAGCGCCTATTACAGTATTTGCCAGCGCCACCCAATGAGAATAACAGAGGCTGGCGTTTGCAAACGAAGATACAGAAATCATCTTTTTAAGATGTTGGCCTAATAAAGGTTAGAACGTGACGCATTGTATATCGACATGAAGAGAGACGAGAAGGAAGCCTGTCTAATGGTGACCAGGTCTAGCATGATGGCCTGATAAGCCAAATGTGGGCATAAGGGAGGGGGGGGGGGGGGGGGGGGGGGGTTGGGGTGATAAGGGAAGAAGGGATGGGTCGTTTAAATGTTTAAATGCAACCTTAGAGTTTAAATGTTGTTGAATTCTGTTTATTGTTAAGCAGAAAGTCAGTCAACTGAATTGATAGTTCCCACGTGACGTCACAGCGGCCATGATTGCGACACAATTAAGGAGGCCCAAATAACATTTCGTATTTTAACAATTGGGCTAATGAATTTGATAAATTGAAATATTCATTCATGAAAATAACAATGCTACCTACAAAACAAAATGTTATAAACATAAAGAGGGCAGAAAATATTTTTGTTGTAATAGATAGAAAAGTATGGACAGAATTTGTAGAAAGAGCAGAGGAAGAAGAAAGTGAAGAGGAGCCAGAGGAAGTTAACATGAGGGAAGCGTCAGGCATGGCCAGCCGGCTTCGATGTACCTAGGGGCCAGAACATGATGGGATTAATTTCCTATCCCCTACTCGACTTCATTGTTGGACACAGGGAGTAGATATATAAAAAAAAAAAATATATATTATCACGTTTATATTTATTCCAAAATTTATTCAAATTACACATCTGCTTAAGTTATTGTTCTGCCATTTACTGACTCTTCCCTGTTGTGCCGCATCGCGTATTATTGGTTGCAGACAGAGATGGGCAGTATTGAAAATACATGTATTTGAAATACGTATTTGAAATACATTTGTATTTTGTATTTCAAATACTGTGTTTGAAAGTATTTGTATCTTGTATTTCAAAATACTCAACTTTACTGTATCTTTGTATTTTCAAAATACTCAAAATACATTGTATGCATGGGACGATACATCCAAAGAATTTAGCCTCAAAAAGTAATGTTTCAAAAATAAATGTTTTTTTTTTTTTTAATTATGCCGCCCACAACTGGATCCGCCTCCAAGCAAAAAATCAAATGTAATCGATTTAAAAAAAAATTATTTTGAAATTCACGTTTATTTATTTACTACTTGCCTACCGTTATTTCCAGCAATGTATTTTGTATTTTGAGTATTTTCAAAATACACATGTATTTTTGTATTTGAAATACAAAATTGTCAATGTATTTGTATCTTGTATTTGAAAATGCTGTGTTGTGAAGTATTTGGTATTTTGTATTTCAAATACATTTGTTTGAGTATTTTACCCATCTCTGGTTGCAGACCCGTGGATGAGGCACATAAGTCGCAAGACGCAGTGCAAGTACTACTACCACGCACTGAGGAAGGAGTCAAGGTACGACCGCGACCGACCGCAGGAGGCGTGTGCCGACTTCTCCGGCAGCTTCCTCAGGCGCCAGGTGTGGTGGTGGGACGAGGAAGACCCCGACAACCTGCACAGAGACGACCTGGTCGCGTTCGTCGGACACAAGAGCCAGTGATCCGGGTGAGCGAGGGATCTCGCCCGAGGCTAATGAAACTTGGCTCAGGCTCATTGCATCTCATTGCACTAGCCTGACAGGCAAGTGCAACCAGCAGGGCGATTCTCTAAGGTCCATGGTAAATGTAACGCCCGTTTTGAACGTTACGAGCCTTACCGCATTGAGTTAGCGATTCTCTACCGTGTTTTATCGACAAAGATCGTTACCACCTACGTTAAAAGTAGCGCGCTCCATACCCCTGCCTTTAGACGTGCGATAAGAAAACATGGCGTACCTTTCAAGCCGTCTCATGTACACTTCAGCATTTGAACAAATTGATTATAGAAATTTGTTGTGTGTATCGATACAAATATACGATATTTATATTTTAAAATATGTGTGTGAGTAAGAAAATATAATTTGTAGTTATGTAACAAAAGTCTAGAAGTAATTTTGTATCATAACCCTACTTTCCTAGTTTGGCCGTGCCGTCACGGCGAGTAGGGTAGGCCTAGAACCCTAGGCCTAGTTCTAAGGTCAAACTCTAGGTTCGTTTGATTTGCTACACCTTTTATACTCTTTGCACTCACTCCATGTTATTTCATGGGATACATGGCATAAAGTACAAAAGGTGCCGGTAAATCAAACGACCCCTAATGCTGCAATATGTGCAAACAGTGCAGAAGGTGTCCGAAAATCAAACGCACCCAATGGCAAACGTTCCATTTATTCACGCGTTGTCATTGGTTAACTTTTTATAGTGTACAGAGCCGTCTCGAAAACATACACAAACTAATATATAACAGGCGCTGCTCTGCTGCAACGGTTACGTCCTTTCGATACGGTTATCGAACGTTATGAAATGGTAGTTGGGAATCGCGCGGTAGCTTATCGTGTGGTAGGTTTAACACAAGTGTCGTTAAAGTTAAATTTACCGCGCATCTTAGAGAATCGCCCTGCAGGTGTGTATTGAAGGGATGAGCCAGTGACCGGGGTGAGCGAGGGGTCTCGCCCGAGGCTAATGAAACTTAGCTCAGGCTCATTGCATCTCATTGCACTAGCCTGACGGGCAAGTACAACCAGGTGTGTATTGTAGGGATGGAAAAAATCAGCATTTTCCTAAATGTTAAAACCCATAAAGTAAGCGGATTTAAACGATTAACCCCCCCCCCCCCCCCCCCCCTGAAAAAAAAACTTTTTAAAATTCCGGCAGGGTGGAAAAGGGAGGGGGGAGGTTATGGACTGCACTTCGTCTGACTTCTCCTCCTCAACCAGTCCGGCTAGGGTGGCCCTACCAGAAGCATACGCTTTCGCCGGCATAGCTCCAGGAATCAGCAAAGCGCACAAACCTGCCCACCATGATAAAGTAGCAATCCTTGATTTCCCTTTGTTTCCCGATTACTTTAATTCATGCGCAACCTAGAAATAGTTAACACTACAATATATCTTATATAACTTCACATAACATCACAAATAAGATGGTGTCATGATCACAGCTTGTTGGTTACTATTTACATAAGATGCAACATCTCGGCTGTACAAATTTACCAAAACTGTTGTCGCGCCCTTACAGCAAATAAAATGCATAGTTGCTTTAATAATAGGGAAAGTAAATAAATAAATTTACATTTAGAGTCTACCCACTCAGTAAAAAGACTGATTTTCAGTGGGGGACTTTAATTTAAAGCGACTAAACCAACCCTGTAGGCTCCGAACATCATCGACGAGTGAGCGATATCCAATCAAAGATCGATATGTCAAATGCGAAACACATAAATCAGTGATTGGACAGTGCGAACACCTGCGGACAAATGTCAGAATCAACAAGGCTGATTCAGAACAACTTTGAATTTATTGAGTGCTTCGTTGCTAGGACGGCTCCAAAGTCACCGTTTACTTATTCCTAAGACAAGAAGTAATGGAACTAAAACCTTAATAGAAGTTAAAAAACCTCTGCTTGAAGCGGGATCTGAACCCGGGACTTTCTGCATTGGAAGCAGAGATGCGCTAACCACTGGACCAATAAGTCACTGAATGAGATTGAGTGCGCGGTAACGTGAACATGTACAAACCATTTGCCCCGATTGGTGATGGAACACAATTGTCCGGATCTACTTGTTACGATTGCAAACTCTCAGTACACTACGTACCAATTAAGCTGGATCAAGCTTAACACTCGTCGAAAGTTTTTGTGGCGCATTGTACAGAGTTCTCATAAGTAAGCAGTAAACTCAAAGTTGTTCTGAATCGGCCTTGTTGATTCTGACATTTGTCCGCAGGTGTTCGCACTGTCCAATCACTGATTCGTATGTTTCGTATTTGAAATATCGATCTTTGATTGGTTATGGCTCACTCGTCGATGGCGTTCGAAGCCTTCTGGGTTGGTTTAGTCGCTTTAAATTAAAGTCCCTCACTGCAAATCAGTTTCGTTACTGAGTGGGTAGACTCTAAATGTGAATTTATTTTATTTCTTTTATTAATTGTTCTTTGTTGTTGTTTTTCTAAGGCCCAGTATTACAGTGTCCCTATGAGGAGGCGTAACAAGTGCACAGAGAGCGTTGCGAGCGATACGGCCAACGGTCACTGAATATTGGATACATACAATTTTCAAAAATAAGAATTCTTAAGTCATTGCAAAACTATTTGACTTCTTTGGAATCTTTGGCTAATTTTACAATAATAAGTAGTGCACTGCCTCCTCGATGGGGTTTTGGTTAATTCCAAGGTCCACTAGATCGCTTGTAGCGCGCGCGCGAAGTAAAGTCATCTAACCTATTTCCATTATGTTAAAAATCCCATGTTTTTCAAATGGGAGAATCATTCAGAAAAACAAATGAATTGATCTGTCAAAACAAATTATGGGCCAAAAAGACAAAATAACAATCGGTAATGAGATTTGGTCTTCACATTCTTTATATATATATTTTTTAATACTTTATGCGTAAGTTCACATTATTGGTGGGGATTATTCAAATAATAATGCGTTTTTTGTAGTTGGATCCAAAATGGCGATTTTGGATCTCATTCAATGAC
Source organism: Isoperla grammatica (assembly GCA_945910005.1). Classification (NCBI taxonomy): domain Eukaryota; kingdom Metazoa; phylum Arthropoda; class Insecta; order Plecoptera; family Perlodidae; genus Isoperla; species Isoperla grammatica. Next base: position 6,947,450 of record OX246749.1, read on the forward strand.
CTTACTTTGCGCTTCGCAATTACTCCGCTAGGAGTAAATCCAGTAGACCTTGGGTTAATTCTAGCTGGCGAAGATCAGTGGCAGGAACGCTCGCAGCGCTGCAGTGTAGTCGTTTGTGGTACGCCTCCCCATAACTAATTCGTCGAATAGCTTGTTTTCCCCATGGCAACCACGAATCAAAACCTTTGCAATCCTCCAAATAGCTTATTTGCTACATATAACTTTTCTATTTGTTGATTGTAATACCAGCCCTAATTGTTTTACAGGTTGTCACGCACGTAAGAAATACCTACTAAAAAAAAAAGACACCCTGCGGAGCAATAGCTGGAGGCCAAAGCCCCCCAGACCCCCCTATGTGTGTGTGCATGTGAGTACGTACGTATGTATGTATGTATGTATGTATGTATGTATGTATGTATGTATGTATGTATGTATGTATGTATGTATGTATGTATGTATGTATGTATGTATGTATGTATGTATGTATGTATGTATGTATGTATGTATGTATGTATGTATGTATGTATGTATGTATGTATGTATGTATGTATGTATGTATGTATGTATGTATGTATGTATGTATGTATGTATGTATGTATGTATGTATGTATGTATGTATGTATGTATGTATGTATGTATGTATGTATGTATGTATGTATGTATGTATGTATGTATGTATGTATGTATGTATGTATGTATGTATGTATGTATGTACGTACGTACGCACGTATGTATGTATGTATGTATGTATGTATGTATGTATGTATGTATGTATGTATGTATGTATGCATGCGTGAATTTAGGCCTAGCGCCGCGTGGCTTCACGCCAAGGTCACCGACCTCAGGCTTACCACATTCCATACGAGGAGAAGCAGCCCTCTTCCAGCTCGAACAAAATGTGGAATTCACGAATTTCATCCTTAACCTCTACCGAAAACTTCAGCGAGAACACATGACTAACTTGTTCTCCCTAGTGAAAGTAATTGTAGGTAGCCCCGCCTCCCACCGCCTTCCTTACCCCACCCCCAACAGCACTGGTGTTCAACCATTGTATATACTGTAAATAGTTTTAGTTTAAGCATTCTCCTTCTGGTGACCAAGACCGAAGCGTCGAAACGTCCAGAAGTTTTTGTGTTGTGTTTTTTGTTTTGTTTTGTGTCATCTACGCTACGCAGCCTGCCAAATGGTTTCAGGTAAGCTGTTGGCTCCTATCCTTCTTTCCCTCTCACACATATGTATGTATGTATGTATGTATGTATGTATGTATGTATGTATGTATGTATGTATGTATGTATGTATGTATGTATGTATGTATGTATGTATGTATGTATGTATGTATGTATGTATGTATGTATGTATGTATCTAGGCCTACGTATGTTTTTTCTGTTGCTGTTGACAGTAAGAAATGCAATTTTCATGAAACGTGGGGTTTAATAAATATTTACAAGTGGCTTGAACCATAACATTAGTTTAAATAATGAAATAATAAAATGGTTATCTGCATTGTTTCAGAAAACATCCGGTGACCCTCGTCAAGTTGTCGACTGTTGTGGAAACGTCCTACAGTACTACTTTTATGGAGTGATTATATTTTATAAGTATTTACATTTTTGGTCATTGTTATCATGAGTAAAGTGATCTTATAGTTAGTATCAGTCCAGAGAGACATCCTTGTAAATAAACAGTAACATTTATTCCTGTACATTGCCATTATCAGACATTAAAGTGCCCTTGGAAACCCCACAGTATCATATGACTTCTGTCTTAACAGCTCATTTATTTTGCTATTGGTAAACCCAAACAGGTGGACAATATTTGTACAGCCACTGAAGAGGGTTCGGATGCCCTCTGACCGCAAGCAGCTTCGATCATCATAGAGGGGAGCGTTATCTCACCTGTTAATCGTTATCACCTGTAAAAACAAATTACATCTTAAAAATACAACATTTTTTCCGGGGTTATATAAATATTTTTACAAACGGTAAAAGAGCTTAAAATTATACGAGTATTGTGTTAAAATTAATCTTTCTACGATGAAAACAACGGGACTTTCGAGTCTCGTAACACTTAAGTATTAGCAAGGAATCTTGTACCCATACAAAGGAATTAGAGGGTTTGGCTTTGTCAATAGGGAATGCAAGTGCGCCAAAAAGTAACTACTTCCGGTTCAAACTCATATTTTAGGTCCATAAGATTAGCATGGGCGCTGAAGTTTGAGCGTGTATGCCATCTTTCCTGTTTAAACAGTTAGTTTCAAAATTATGCCGTTGTGAACACTGATTGTTTATAATATACTCTAAATGTTTGTGAATTTCAAAGTGTGACACTTTTTAAATTATTTGGTGTTATCGAAACTTCTGCAAACCGAAGCGGCGTTGCCACATAGTGCACATCACAGCCTTGTCCGTGACAAGATCAAGTAGCAGTAAAAGGCTGCGGATCGGGATTTATTCAACATGGCAGACCCGTGCTTCTTCAGATTTAAAATAATTAATTGAAACATTTAGTACACGTGTGTTCCAAATTAAAGACTAAGGGTGGCATGCAGAGTCCAGCAAGATTCTCGTACTTAATTAAGTACGTCTTGAAGATTTTTTGTCGTACTTAACTTAACGGTATGCTTTTACAATTTCGTCTCGTACTTAAGGATGGTCCACACAGATTTTTTAAGCATAAGATTTAAGGTTTAACGCGTAGTCGTAAAGTTGGATCATAGGAAACACGTACTGGCGTTCACACAAGTTTTAGTTTTAAGACGTTGTTTTTAGTTTTAAGACGTTGTTTTCATTGTTGAAACCTTATGCATTATGTCTTAAAAATCTGTGTGGACCAGCCCTTAAAGAAAACTTGGTTAAGTACGACGCGCTAGACAACCGCTTTCTAAAAGTGCCGCGGAGGGAATCATTCCGCGAGTAGACCCAGTAGAAGGCCGTGACTATTTGAAAGAAAGATATTCGAACATGGCGTCCCGTGTTCGAAGCACTGTGTTTACATGTATTAAAAGAGGTTGTAGGCCGATTTAGGAACATCATAGAAAACAAGAAGACCGATGGAACCACAAAAAAGACCAAGAAAGAAGCGTGGGAGAAGGTGGCTGGAGTTTTCAACTCATATTCAGTTGTTACACGGGTAAGTATTCGTTGACGTTACCTAGGCTAGGGCTACGCCTACCTTTTTAGACAGGTAGGCCTACGCCTACTATCTAGTCTACTTAGGCCTAGGGGCCTACCACCTCTTATGATGTCAGTATGTAGGCCTAGTACAAGGGCTCCAAATGGTTTGAACCCTACTACACGTACAGTAATTGCTAGCCCCGATGTAGGCCTACGCCCACCTACGCCTAGGCCTACTATCTAGTCACCTAGCCTAGGCCTAGGGGCCTACCGACTCTAATGATGTCAGTATTTAGTACAAGGGCTCCAATTGGTTTGAACCCTACTACATGTACAGTAATTGCTAGTCCCGATGTAGGCCTAGGGGATGTAGGCCTACGCCCCCCTAGGCTAGGCTAGGCCTAGGGAGGCGTACATTCCACGCCCCCTGAATGTTATGCACTCGATTGACCATAGCCCTACTGTTTTTGGCCTATCAATTTAGTAAATTGCCTAAAGAATGGCCGTGGCTTTAAGGTATAATCGGAGTGGCTTACCATGCAGGGCCTTACCATTGTACCCGATTCTTAAACTGACTTTGGCAGCTAAGCCTGGACCCTAGGTGAAATCTGTTGGCCCCTAGGCCTAGCTGTGTGTAAACCCCCTAGGCCCCAGCTTGAATAGACCTAGGCCCTAGGCCTAGTGTGCATTGAATTAACTAGTGAGTGATGATAAACATAGGACCAGAATACTTTTTTGCCACTTCAGAATACATGATTATGTAGGCTAGCTAGCCTATCACTTAGACAAAGGCCAGAATATTATTTTTCAAACCACAATTAATCTATTTTTATCACAATTCTAGCGAACTCCAGAACAACTTAAGAAGGCATGGGAGAACCTAAAGAATTTGAGGAAGAAGCAGGCATCAGCACTGAACCAACACAGGATGGCTACAGGTGGTGGTCCGTCTGTTCCTGATCTGGCCGACGATCCACTGATGGAGCTGGCAACACCATACCTGCTCCATACAGTGGCGTCGAGATACGACTTTGATGCACGCGCACTTCAGGGTTCCTCTTCCATCATCGGGCACGTTCATCGGTCTGTGTCGCCTCTGGCTTCCTTTGGTCACCTCACGGGCACACCCATACTGGATGAGGAGATGGATGGTATGTTTCTATTAGGGCTATATAACAAGAAGACCTAGCTAGTTGATTCTCCTAATTTGATGCATTCAACACTTTATTGTAATATAGGCATGCATAATTCAATACAGTAAGGCCTACATCTCATTTAGCTACATTGCATAAGCCTACTAGTATTGGCTAATTTTTTATTCTTGTAAAGCAGTGTGCACTATGAACCTATGCCCACCCTTCTGACCATGGCTGTAAATGAGAATAACTAGGTTTTTTTCGGTTTTACACTTTGTCCACACAGCCTCAGAGTCAGGAATTATGGCAGAATGTTGTTAAAGCTCTTAGGCTTCATTTGTTCACAATGCACTTTCCTATAAAATAAATGTAGTTTCTTAGAAACCCGAACTAAGGCAATAAGGCATGTTCTGGGATTCTGTGGGAGTGTAGCTCTATTTGTATGAAAGTACATAGTAGCATAATGTTTCCATGATTTGCAGGCTTGTTGGTTTTTCATTAATTTGGGTACTTTCCATAAAAAAAAAATGATGCAAGTAAACTTACAAGTGCTTTGATGGATACAGTAACTTTGAATTTATGTAATTGCATGAAAGAGATGGGATACCAACAGCTTAATCGAGGAGAGTGATGGTAAGCCGCAAACAGACACATAGGTAGGCCTACATAACAAAACAAAACTATTAAATTTATGTTATGTTAATTTAATACTTTTGTTTCGTTTTGGTTGTGTATCTATGTTTCTCTATTGCAGCTTACCATCACGCTACTCAGATAAGCTATTGGCATCCTATTTCTTTCACACTATTACATTGCCCCAGTCTTTTGGCACCTTCTTATAACCATAAGTTTGAAATTACATACTTCGAAGTGAAGCATTTTATGACAGTAGTAATGTGCACATGATAAAACAGGCATCTAGTGGTAAGGTGGGTAAATACAGCTCCCAAATGACATGCATAAATAGGCCTACTATATTTCCCATACAGTACAAGTTGTTTTCTTACATGAGAAAAACTAAACATACTTCAGTTGTGCACACAAATTTTCTTTTGGCCATAGATAGAAAGTTACAGTAAGAAAAATCAAAGATTGCAATTCTCTAGCTTCGTAATATCCAGACACTGGGTCCGACTTCTGAGCTAATGTTACAAAACGTTGTTTTTTCGATGCAATCTTACCCCGTGTTGTTGTTTTTTTTTGGGGGGGGGGGGGGGTTAAAAATGTGTGGATGTGTTAATGCATGTCTGAACAAGATTTATTTTTAACACACATTTTATTTTAGATAAATGTAATAGTACTGGTAGGTTGCAGCCACAGTCCTACACGTCAGTGTGACCTTACAACCTTTCTTACATAATCCTACCTAAGGCTAAGAAATGGCAACAAACATGACAATTCCATGACTCCCACATGGATGGGTTTACTCCCCTGCACTATGATTCATCTTATATTTCTCAATACAAAAATAGTATTGTTTGGTTTCTTACTAAAGTGTGTGCAGAGCAACATATGGTATTAGCCTAGCAATACCGACATTTGAATACTAATTGGAAAATGTATTTAAAACAATAACTTTTCGTATGGTTATGGGTTCCAATATTTTTTAAATTATTTTCATAAACCTCAACAGGTAAACTACTGTACTACTGTGTGTATCTACTGTATCTAACTATCTACTGTGCTGGGGGTCTCTTGGATACTAAACTAAAAAAAACTAACATACACTGTGTACAATGTACATGTACACTCACTCGACTGACATATGTTAGTCCGGGACCATGTCCGCTTGATACATATTCTGACTTATTATCTTAAACAAGTGCTGGCAATTAAACGTCGAGGCTTCCAATATTATTTAAGTTTGTGCACTTTTTAAAATGTTTTGCCATCATCATAAAAAATTCTACACAATTTTATTCCCGAATTCACTTTTCCCAGTATGACAACACTAACTAGTAGGCCTACCTGACAAACATGCACGTTACTAGTGACTACAACCTATGCATGACTGCTACCCTTCAAATAAAAAACCACACACCAACTTGCATGATAATTTTCACCTGCAACCAATAAAAAATAACCTACCAACTTTCTTTCTAGAATTATTATGCTCATATTAATTATAATTATTAAAAATAACATTTAATAGATTGTCCTACTTCATTCACAGATAATTGGAATTCCAATAATAATAAACAATTAGTTAACCACAGTCTAATATTATCAGAACTTGCATCTCCTAGGTCTACTAACTAAAATAATTTTATTTTTCAGATTTCGACGAGAGTCGATCTCATTCATCCCAATCCAATTCCAACCTATGTGCGGAATGGTCCTTCCCCACCTCCGTTGATGAAAGTGAACCCACTTTGAGAAGGTCTTCCTCTTCTCAAGGTAGATTCCCTACCATCTTCGGTGTTGGTGTTGAACCATTACCGTCCACTAGTAGTGCCATGGATTATTCCATTCCCCGCAATAGTGCCAGAATGGAGAGTTTCCCCATTAGTGGTCGAAGAAACTACAATGATGGAACCGGGTGTGGTAGAGAGCAATCTCGCCACACCCAAAGTGCTACAGTAGTACGTTCCTCTAGTATGGAAAGAACAGGAAACACTCCCACTGTTAGTAGAGGACGTGACAGGGAGCGATCCCTGCCCACGCCCACTGCTACAGTGGCGAGTGTCTCCCCAACTGACCATACTAGAGGAAGTGCTACTGTAAGCACTGTTCCATCATTGGGACATTCTTCTGCCACTAGTGGAGATACTCCCACTCGCAGTGCCAACGTTTCTGGGGATGGAACTAACCATGGCACTGCTAGAAACAGGTTGGGTGTTGTCCGTGAGGAACACCAGCTTCGAATGTCGCAGCTCAAGTCGACACAAGAGCAAAAAGACGAGCTGCACGACATTCGAATGCGTGAAGCCAGAGCCGACATGAATGCGGCCCTATCACGTGAACGTGCCGATGCTGCTCGGGAGCGAGCAGAGGTAGCTCGGGCCGAGTTCCCGTCGGTCGAACTCCGGATTCAAAATGCTCGAGTCCGGATCGAGGAGGCCCGAGCCCGGTTCGAGGAGGCCCGAGCTACCAGGGAAGAGGCTGAAGTTTGACCAAGTGCATCGGAGTCAAGCCAGACCAGGAAGAGAAAGATCACCCCTGTAGTCTATCAATGCTGATGCTTGCTTCTATTATTGTTCTCCCATGCCTTTTTAAGTTATTTACCCACGCTTCTTTTTTCCATCGGTTTTCTTGTTTTCTGTAAGGCCTCTCTTTCCTCCTGTGTAAAAAATGTTTAGGCCTAAAAATAAAATGTATTTAATTTATATTTATAATAAAGACATTATTTTGTAGAATTTTGTTTTTATTGATAAGCTTTCATTCAATCAAACAGCATTGTCCAAAATGCTACCATTCATGATCCATAACAGTTTGCTTACATGATATTTTGCACGCAGTGCTAATGAGTTATACAAGTACATTGGCTGAGTTAAAAGTAATTAAGATAAGCATTGCACTGGACCCTATGCTCCAACAATAGAGCACTCAAAATACAGGAGATGCATTCTGGTGGCAAGAAAATAAACTTCTATTAGGAGTGGTTTAGCTGTCAATTTTCATTGTTGTTTTATTGTTATTATTCATCAATGGCGCTGAGGAGGTTGCTTAGCAGCGCTATCTATGTTAGTTTTGAGTCCTCTTATTTCTTAAGGTTCAGAAAATTAAATAGTTAGGCCCAAATGCATAGTTCAAACTCAAGCCTTCCTCAACTCAGCCTCTCCTCAGCCTCGCCCAACCACCAATCACGGAGCGGCATTGCCGTGTAGACGGCTCTGTGATTGGTGGCTAGGTGAGGCTGAGGAGAGGCTGAGTTGAGGAGGGCTTGAGTGTGAACTATGCATTCGGGAATAGAAATGGTGATATTTTATTTATTTATTTAATGTCTATCCTATTCAGTTATAAAAACTGATTTACAAAGGAGGACCTTATTTACAAAGGAGGACCTGCAGCTTACTTGGATGATGACTATTCAGTTTTACCACATAGAAAAAAGAAATTTCAAAACTGACTATCTAGGTAAGCTGATGGGTTCTCTATTCGTTATTAACAATGCATGCCAAGTTCTTCACTAACTTGTATGAGAATGACGAAAAGAAAATGTATGAAAAAGCCACTTTGGCATAAGAAGAAAAAGTATTTGGAAAGAGCTAAAGTTAACACAAATCGCAGTACCAACAACAACCAAGGAGATATTTCTACACCAATGTCCAGCAACTGTGCCAACATGACAGATTGCAACAAACCCACAAACAAGTAAAACCACAACCACCACTGAGTCAATTGTTGTGCACTGATATTTTACGCGAAGTGGCGTGCGATGAACGCCCGGCGAAACGCTGCTCCCTGGCCGTGCTGTGGCTGCACAACACGTTGCATCGGAACAATCTGTTCACGAATGTCCCCATCATCTGGGACGGGGTCATTCATCGCTACAGCAATGTTGTGAAGCACAGCACAAGCACAGACAAAGGCACTGACCTTCTGTGGAGAATAGGCCAGACCTTTCTTCAAACACAGTAGTCGCCGTTTCAAGACACCGATACAACATTCTATCTTGTTACGGACATGTTTCTGCGCAACATTGTATCGGTCCTCGGCAGCGTTCCGTGTGACTAACAGCGGCGTTAACATATATTGAGTGCAGGGGTACGCACTGTCTCCAATAAGACACCCCTGCACCCTGCCTGTCTCGAATAGCATCTTGGCGTTGCTGTTGTCAAATATCCGGGCGTCATGTACACTTCCTGGCCATCGAGCCACAACATCCAATATTTCCAGCCGGGGGCCACAAACGAGTTGTACATTGAGTGAAAAGTAACGCTTCCTGTTACGATACATTTCACCATTGTCTCCCCCCGGATTTTGTAATGGAATATGTGTTCCATCTATAATGCCAGCCACACCAGGAAAGTGCCTGTCATTAAAAAATGCTGCTTGATTGGCCAACAGTCCTTGTTCGTTGGGAAACTTGACGTACTCTCCCAACTGCTCGGCAATGATGTTGGTTATCCGGTGCAAGCACCGGCTTACCGTGGATTGGTGAACTCTGCCGAGGTCTCCAAGGACTGTCTGTAAAACAAGAAACAGATAGTTAAGACGTAGAAAAATATGTCTAGGCTTGCCGCGTGATGACAGGCCTAACGTGTAACAGATAAGCTTCCGTACAAAAAATTATTATTATTTCTCGACAGATATCGCTCGCCACTGTACAAAGCCTGGTCTTTAGCTTTGGGCTGGTGGTGTAACCGAGTGAAATTGTTTGCTCTTAAGGAATAGGCCTAGCATTCCATTCCATTAATTGACAGATCCAGGTTCCACAGCTTTGGGCGTGGCAGTTTTGACCACAGTGGGCTAGGACTACCTAAAGAACAGCAATAATCTCCATTATTGGCTGACTTACGGAATGCTTACAGAATGCGGAATGATGTAAATTAGTCGGGATACGAGTGGTCTTGACTGCCTGGGTCAGGCATAGGCCTAGACCTAGGCCAATCGGTCGTGGCTGGGCGAACCAGTCGCTTGATGGTACGGCCTAGGTAGGCCTAGGCTACCCCTAAGGTTATGGAGCGTATTATTGCTTGCTATGTAGGCCTAGCCCTAGCCTAGGCCTAGTAAATGTTAGGCATTCGAAACAAATATTGTGTATAGCGTAAGTTAGGCTAGGCCTAGCGTAGGAATGACGGATAGCCCTAGGCCTAGGCCTAGGGTACGCCATCCGTCATTCTTGTTGACTGCAGATGTTGAGGTTAGGGTGGGTATGAGCCCAGTTGAAATGATTGTAATTTTGTAGCTTACCTGAAAGCTGCCAGTCGCGTAAAATCGCAATGCACACAGCAATTGCATCAGTGGTGGTAGTGGTAATCCCCGTCTTCGATCTTGTTGCAATCTGTCCGTGATGTGAAGGTCACGCAACATTGCCAGCACAGTTTCCTTTTCAAAACGATAACGGGACTTGAACTGGACATTGGTGTAGAATACGGTTGGGTCCTCCAAATCCCGCAAATATCTCCTCGGCCGTTCTGGTACCGCGATTTCGTTTTCTTCAGCTCTTTCCAAATATTCTAAATACGCGTCAAATTCCAACAAATCGTGCGCGGCGGCCATGTTGAAATTTTCTGGTTTGTTTGTCGTACTTAACGAGTCAAGTGAGACAACTCTCTTACTTAACGCCAAGCCAGCTTGGTTAAGTAAAGTAGGAGAATTTGTTGTCTCTGCATAGCGTCAAGTACGATTCACGTACTTAACCCGGTTAAGCTCGTACTTAAACGACTCTGCATCCCGCCCTAAATCTATATATAGATACTTAGCAAAAACGTATTACAATCATTTCCCGTTTGAAATACTTTTAATTTCCCGCGAAGTTATAGGTTAGGTTAGCCCCGCCTACCGCAGGCTTCTTGAAAATGTCAACAGCAGACAGCTGACACTTCGAGGTCTCACGTTTGGTTGCAGTTTGGATCGAGCAAGTAATTGAGGCGCAACGAAGAGTGTTCCGATAATAATCTTCCAAACTACTCTAAAAATAAGCTTTTACGAAATTACTTTCGCTGCCCGCATGTTCGCCCGCGCCCTCAACAAGCCCAGCCGCTTCGACCTGACGCCCGTACGAGTGAAACAGCTGTTGGGCCTGGACGAGGTGGGCCGAGTGTTCGAGCAGCTCGAGCCGAGGGTGATCAAGGGTGGCGGGGGTCAGCGCAGGCTCGTCTACAACCTGGCCGAGGAGAAGCGCTGCTTCCTGCCGGGGGCGCTGCTCTTCCTCAACGCCACCCGCGGTAAGAACAAACATCTACATTATCATCATCATCTGTTGCCACGTCCAACTCTGCGTTGGGTCGGCATTAAAGATAAGCCTCTCCATCTTCTTCTATCCTGCCACCACTCTTCTCCCTCAACTACATTCCAGTCCCCTACTATAATACAATCATCATCATCTGTTGCCACGTCCAACTCTGCGTTGGGTCGGCATTGAAGATAAGCCTCTCCATCTTCTTCTATCCTGCCACCACTCTTCCCCCTCAACTACATTCCAGTCCCCTCCTATAATACAATCATCATCATCTGTTGCCACGTCCAACTCTGCGTTGGGTCGGCATTGAAGATAAGCTTCTCCATCTTCTTCTATCCTGCCACCACTCTTCCCCCTCAACTACATTCCAGTCCCCCTCCTATAATACAATCATCATCATCTGTTGCCACGTCCAACTCTGCGTTGGGTCGGCATTGAAGATAAGCCTCTCCATCTTCTTCTATCCTGCCACCACTCTTCCCCCTCAACTACATTCCAGTCCCCTCCTATAATACAATCATCATTATCATCTGTTGCCACGTCCAACTCTGCGTTGGGTCGGCATTAAAGATAAGCCTCTCCATCTTCTTCTATCCTGCCACCACTCTTCCCCCTCAACTAACTTCCAGTCCCCTCCTCGCATTTCCACATCCTTCCTCGCTTTGTCGTGCCATCTTTGTCGTGGTCTTCCTCTCGTTCTTCTACCTGGAGTCTCCAGTTCTAGCATTCTCCTCGGCAATCTTTCTCTTTCTATCCTCTTGACATGTCCGAACCATTTCAGTCTTCTCTCTCCAATACGCTCCAATAAATTCCTTACGCCTAGTTGGTTTCTTATGTCGTCATTCCTTATCCTGTCCCATCTAGTCTTCCCCACGAATAAATAAATTCACATTTAGAGTCTACCCACTCGGTAACGAAACTGATTTTCAGTGGGGGACTTTAATTTAAAGCGACGACTAAACCAACCCGTTAGGCTCCGAACACCGTCGAAGAGTGAGCGATAAGCCGATAACCAATCAAAGATCGATATTTCAAATGCGAAGTGTATGAATCAGTTATTGGACAGTGCGAACACCTGCGAATAAATCAACTAGGGTGAACAACTTTGAATTTATTGAGTGCTTCGTTGCTAGGACGGCTCCTAAGTCACCGTTTACTTATTTCTAAGCCAAGAAGTAATGAAACTGAATCTTTAATAGAAGTTAAGAAACTTCTGTCTGAACCGGGATTTGAACCCGGGACCTTCTGCATTGGAAGCAGGGATGCCAACCACTGGACCAACGAGCCACGTTGCTTTGTGCCGTTAGAGATCGGTTTAGCGTCCGTCCTCCGCACTTTCATAAAGTTTCAGATTATATTCTCCCGTTTTACTCAGGATTGCTACCATTGGCCAGATTTATAAAACGTCGCCTCTCATTGGCTGGGCTAAGAATTTTAGGTATAAGAGCTAATGTTGTTATGGTGTACTTTAATAGTAATACAAAAATTGATAAATAATATTTTTAAAAATTTATAAAGTATATTATTATTATTATTATTATTAGGAAAGTGTGTACACGTAAATGCTTTAGGCTCGATTTGATTTTGTTAATCCTTCGATCTGAAATAAATGTGTAAACCGACCTTTACGGCTACGAGTGGGGGGGGGGGGGGGGGTGATTTTTAGATACGGCATCATTTAGGTTAAATACACAATATGATCCGTTAGGGAAACACCTACGGCAAATACTTCAATAGACGCCATCGCTTAATATAGGAAACTTGGCCCGTTTAACATTGAGCGCACAGCGACACAAGTTCACGTATAAAGTTGAACTCGCTAGATCGCAAGCCAGTCGATAACAAAATTTGTCAGATTTAGATGCAGCGAGTGAGCTTCTTCGCGTCGATCGTCTACCTAGTTGGGATCCAGGCCGCTAGGCCGGCTGTCGCCAGCAATCGACAGAAGCTTCTCGTATTAAGCGACAGCGCCTATTACAGTATTTGCCAGCGCCACCCAATGAGAATAACAGAGGCTGGCGTTTGCAAACGAAGATACAGAAATCATCTTTTTAAGATGTTGGCCTAATAAAGGTTAGAACGTGACGCATTGTATATCGACATGAAGAGAGACGAGAAGGAAGCCTGTCTAATGGTGACCAGGTCTAGCATGATGGCCTGATAAGCCAAATGTGGGCATAAGGGAGGGGGGGGGGGGGGGGGGGGGGGGGGGGTTGGGGTGATAAGGGAAGAAGGGATGGGTCGTTTAAATGTTTAAATGCAACCTTAGAGTTTAAATGTTGTTGAATTCTGTTTATTGTTAAGCAGAAAGTCAGTCAACTGAATTGATAGTTCCCACGTGACGTCACAGCGGCCATGATTGCGACACAATTAAGGAGGCCCAAATAACATTTCGTATTTTAACAATTGGGCTAATGAATTTGATAAATTGAAATATTCATTCATGAAAATAACAATGCTACCTACAAAACAAAATGTTATAAACATAAAGAGGGCAGAAAATATTTTTGTTGTAATAGATAGAAAAGTATGGACAGAATTTGTAGAAAGAGCAGAGGAAGAAGAAAGTGAAGAGGAGCCAGAGGAAGTTAACATGAGGGAAGCGTCAGGCATGGCCAGCCGGCTTCGATGTACCTAGGGGCCAGAACATGATGGGATTAATTTCCTATCCCCTACTCGACTTCATTGTTGGACACAGGGAGTAGATATATAAAAAAAAAAAATATATATTATCACGTTTATATTTATTCCAAAATTTATTCAAATTACACATCTGCTTAAGTTATTGTTCTGCCATTTACTGACTCTTCCCTGTTGTGCCGCATCGCGTATTATTGGTTGCAGACAGAGATGGGCAGTATTGAAAATACATGTATTTGAAATACGTATTTGAAATACATTTGTATTTTGTATTTCAAATACTGTGTTTGAAAGTATTTGTATCTTGTATTTCAAAATACTCAACTTTACTGTATCTTTGTATTTTCAAAATACTCAAAATACATTGTATGCATGGGACGATACATCCAAAGAATTTAGCCTCAAAAAGTAATGTTTCAAAAATAAATGTTTTTTTTTTTTTTAATTATGCCGCCCACAACTGGATCCGCCTCCAAGCAAAAAATCAAATGTAATCGATTTAAAAAAAAATTATTTTGAAATTCACGTTTATTTATTTACTACTTGCCTACCGTTATTTCCAGCAATGTATTTTGTATTTTGAGTATTTTCAAAATACACATGTATTTTTGTATTTGAAATACAAAATTGTCAATGTATTTGTATCTTGTATTTGAAAATGCTGTGTTGTGAAGTATTTGGTATTTTGTATTTCAAATACATTTGTTTGAGTATTTTACCCATCTCTGGTTGCAGACCCGTGGATGAGGCACATAAGTCGCAAGACGCAGTGCAAGTACTACTACCACGCACTGAGGAAGGAGTCAAGGTACGACCGCGACCGACCGCAGGAGGCGTGTGCCGACTTCTCCGGCAGCTTCCTCAGGCGCCAGGTGTGGTGGTGGGACGAGGAAGACCCCGACAACCTGCACAGAGACGACCTGGTCGCGTTCGTCGGACACAAGAGCCAGTGATCCGGGTGAGCGAGGGATCTCGCCCGAGGCTAATGAAACTTGGCTCAGGCTCATTGCATCTCATTGCACTAGCCTGACAGGCAAGTGCAACCAGCAGGGCGATTCTCTAAGGTCCATGGTAAATGTAACGCCCGTTTTGAACGTTACGAGCCTTACCGCATTGAGTTAGCGATTCTCTACCGTGTTTTATCGACAAAGATCGTTACCACCTACGTTAAAAGTAGCGCGCTCCATACCCCTGCCTTTAGACGTGCGATAAGAAAACATGGCGTACCTTTCAAGCCGTCTCATGTACACTTCAGCATTTGAACAAATTGATTATAGAAATTTGTTGTGTGTATCGATACAAATATACGATATTTATATTTTAAAATATGTGTGTGAGTAAGAAAATATAATTTGTAGTTATGTAACAAAAGTCTAGAAGTAATTTTGTATCATAACCCTACTTTCCTAGTTTGGCCGTGCCGTCACGGCGAGTAGGGTAGGCCTAGAACCCTAGGCCTAGTTCTAAGGTCAAACTCTAGGTTCGTTTGATTTGCTACACCTTTTATACTCTTTGCACTCACTCCATGTTATTTCATGGGATACATGGCATAAAGTACAAAAGGTGCCGGTAAATCAAACGACCCCTAATGCTGCAATATGTGCAAACAGTGCAGAAGGTGTCCGAAAATCAAACGCACCCAATGGCAAACGTTCCATTTATTCACGCGTTGTCATTGGTTAACTTTTTATAGTGTACAGAGCCGTCTCGAAAACATACACAAACTAATATATAACAGGCGCTGCTCTGCTGCAACGGTTACGTCCTTTCGATACGGTTATCGAACGTTATGAAATGGTAGTTGGGAATCGCGCGGTAGCTTATCGTGTGGTAGGTTTAACACAAGTGTCGTTAAAGTTAAATTTACCGCGCATCTTAGAGAATCGCCCTGCAGGTGTGTATTGAAGGGATGAGCCAGTGACCGGGGTGAGCGAGGGGTCTCGCCCGAGGCTAATGAAACTTAGCTCAGGCTCATTGCATCTCATTGCACTAGCCTGACGGGCAAGTACAACCAGGTGTGTATTGTAGGGATGGAAAAAATCAGCATTTTCCTAAATGTTAAAACCCATAAAGTAAGCGGATTTAAACGATTAACCCCCCCCCCCCCCCCCCCCCCTGAAAAAAAAACTTTTTAAAATTCCGGCAGGGTGGAAAAGGGAGGGGGGAGGTTATGGACTGCACTTCGTCTGACTTCTCCTCCTCAACCAGTCCGGCTAGGGTGGCCCTACCAGAAGCATACGCTTTCGCCGGCATAGCTCCAGGAATCAGCAAAGCGCACAAACCTGCCCACCATGATAAAGTAGCAATCCTTGATTTCCCTTTGTTTCCCGATTACTTTAATTCATGCGCAACCTAGAAATAGTTAACACTACAATATATCTTATATAACTTCACATAACATCACAAATAAGATGGTGTCATGATCACAGCTTGTTGGTTACTATTTACATAAGATGCAACATCTCGGCTGTACAAATTTACCAAAACTGTTGTCGCGCCCTTACAGCAAATAAAATGCATAGTTGCTTTAATAATAGGGAAAGTAAATAAATAAATTTACATTTAGAGTCTACCCACTCAGTAAAAAGACTGATTTTCAGTGGGGGACTTTAATTTAAAGCGACTAAACCAACCCTGTAGGCTCCGAACATCATCGACGAGTGAGCGATATCCAATCAAAGATCGATATGTCAAATGCGAAACACATAAATCAGTGATTGGACAGTGCGAACACCTGCGGACAAATGTCAGAATCAACAAGGCTGATTCAGAACAACTTTGAATTTATTGAGTGCTTCGTTGCTAGGACGGCTCCAAAGTCACCGTTTACTTATTCCTAAGACAAGAAGTAATGGAACTAAAACCTTAATAGAAGTTAAAAAACCTCTGCTTGAAGCGGGATCTGAACCCGGGACTTTCTGCATTGGAAGCAGAGATGCGCTAACCACTGGACCAATAAGTCACTGAATGAGATTGAGTGCGCGGTAACGTGAACATGTACAAACCATTTGCCCCGATTGGTGATGGAACACAATTGTCCGGATCTACTTGTTACGATTGCAAACTCTCAGTACACTACGTACCAATTAAGCTGGATCAAGCTTAACACTCGTCGAAAGTTTTTGTGGCGCATTGTACAGAGTTCTCATAAGTAAGCAGTAAACTCAAAGTTGTTCTGAATCGGCCTTGTTGATTCTGACATTTGTCCGCAGGTGTTCGCACTGTCCAATCACTGATTCGTATGTTTCGTATTTGAAATATCGATCTTTGATTGGTTATGGCTCACTCGTCGATGGCGTTCGAAGCCTTCTGGGTTGGTTTAGTCGCTTTAAATTAAAGTCCCTCACTGCAAATCAGTTTCGTTACTGAGTGGGTAGACTCTAAATGTGAATTTATTTTATTTCTTTTATTAATTGTTCTTTGTTGTTGTTTTTCTAAGGCCCAGTATTACAGTGTCCCTATGAGGAGGCGTAACAAGTGCACAGAGAGCGTTGCGAGCGATACGGCCAACGGTCACTGAATATTGGATACATACAATTTTCAAAAATAAGAATTCTTAAGTCATTGCAAAACTATAATAAGTAGTGCACTGCCTCCTCGATGGGGTTTTGGTTAATTCCAAGGTCCACTAGATCGCTTGTAGCGCGCGCGCGAAGTAAAGTCATCTAACCTATTTCCATTATGTTAAAAATCCCATGTTTTTCAAATGGGAGAATCATTCAGAAAAACAAATGAATTGATCTGTCAAAACAAATTATGGGCCAAAAAGACAAAATAACAATCGGTAATGAGATTTGGTCTTCACATTCTTTATATATATATTTTTTAATACTTTATGCGTAAGTTCACATTATTGGTGGGGATTATTCAAATAATAATGCGTTTTTTGTAGTTGGATCCAAAATGGCGATTTTGGATCTCATTCAATGACCTTACTTTGCGCTTCGCAATTACTCCGCTAGGAGTAAATCCAGTAGACCTTGGGTTAATTCTAGCTGGCGAAGATCAGTGGCAGGAACGCTCGCAGCGCTGCAGTGTAGTCGTTTGTGGTACGCCTCCCCATAACTAATTCGTCGAATAGCTTGTTTTCCCCATGGCAACCACGAATCAAAACCTTTGCAATCCTCCAAATAGCTTATTTGCTACATATAACTTTTCTATTTGTTGATTGTAATACCAGCCCTAATTGTTTTACAGGTTGTCACGCACGTAAGAAATACCTACTAAAAAAAAAAGACACCCTGCGGAGCAATAGCTGGAGGCCAAAGCCCCCCAGACCCCCCTATGTGTGTGTGCATGTGAGTACGTACGTATGTATGTATGTATGTATGTATGTATGTATGTATGTATGTATGTATGTATGTATGTATGTATGTATGTATGTATGTATGTATGTATGTATGTATGTATGTATGTATGTATGTATGTATGTATGTATGTATGTATGTATGTATGTTGTATGTATGTATGTATGTATGTATGTATGTATGTATGTATGTATGTATGTATGTATGTATGTATGTATGTATGTATGTATGTATGTATGTATGTATGTATGTATGTATGTATGTACGTACGTACGCACGTACGTACGTACGTATGTATGTATGTATGTATGTATGTATGTATGTATGTATGTATGTATGTATGTATGTATGTATGTATGTATGTATGTATGTATGCATGCGTGAATTTAGGCCTAGCGCCGCGTGGCTTCACGCCAAGGTCACCGACCTCAGGCTTACCACATTCCATACGAGGAGAAGCAGCCCTCTTCCAGCTCGAACAAAATGTGGAATTCACGAATTTCATCCTTAACCTCTACCGAAAACTTCAGCGAGAACACATGACTAACTTGTTCTCCCTAGTGAAAGTAATTGTAGGTAGCCCCGCCTCCCACCGCCTTCCTTACCCCACCCCCAACAGCACTGGTGTTCAACCATTGTATATACTGTAAATAGTTTTAGTTTAAGCATTCTCCTTCTGGTGACCAAGACCGAAGCGTCGAAACGTCCAGAAGTTTTTGTGTTGTGTTTTTTGTTTTGTTTTGTGTCATCTACGCTACGCAGCCTGCCAAATGGTTTCAGGTAAGCTGTTGGCTCCTATCCTTCTTTCCCTCTCACACATATGTATGTATGTATGTATGTATGTATGTATGTATGTATGTATGTATGTATGTATGTATGTATGTATGTATGTATGTATGTATGTATGTATGTATGTATGTATGTATGTATGTATCTAGGCCTACGTATGTTTTTTCTGTTGCTGTTGACAGTAAGAAATGCAATTTTCATGAAACGTGGGGTTTAATAAATATTTACAAGTGGCTTGAACCATAACATTAGTTTAAATAATGAAATAATAAAATGGTTATCTGCATTGTTTCAGAAAACATCCGGTGACCCTCGTCAAGTTGTCGACTGTTGTGGAAACGTCCTACAGTACTACTTTTATGGAGTGATTATATTTTATAAGTATTTACATTTTTGGTCATTGTTATCATGAGTAAAGTGATCTTATAGTTAGTATCAGTCCAGAGAGACATCCTTGTAAATAAACAGTAACATTTATTCCTGTACATTGCCATTATCAGACATTAAAGTGCCCTTGGAAACCCCACAGTATCATATGACTTCTGTCTTAACAGCTCATTTATTTTGCTATTGGTAAACCCAAACAGGTGGACAATATTTGTACAGCCACTGAAGAGGGTTCGGATGCCCTCTGACCGCAAGCAGCTTCGATCATCATAGAGGGGAGCGTTATCTCACCTGTTAATCGTTATCACCTGTAAAAACAAATTACATCTTAAAAATACAACATTTTTTCCGGGGTTATATAAATATTTTTACAAACGGTAAAAGAGCTTAAAATTATACGAGTATTGTGTTAAAATTAATCTTTCTACGATGAAAACAACGGGACTTTCGAGTCTCGTAACACTTAAGTATTAAGGCTAGTCCACGTAGATGTTTAAGAACTAAGAATTTGTGATTAACAATTTGTTATTTAGGTTGGTGGTACACACAAAACTTTAGGATTAAAGACTTCGGACGAAGATGATGCACTTTATGCAATGTTAGTATCTTTGACTTTGAAGTTCTTTGACGAATCCGCGGCCATCTTTATCCATTTATTTGTAGGTTATGAATTTGTTTAGTAGTACTTCTCTTGACCCTGGTGGTGGTCTATGAACTAAAGAACCTCATTTGACTCAGTTTTTTCACTTGTGAATTAAGGATTTGTTACTTGAGTTGAAAGTTGGTCAACTCTGTTGGTGACAAGTAACAAGTGACAAGTCTTTAATTCTTATGTGAACACATTCATGTGTTTTGTATAATTCAACTTTGTAAATCGCAAGTTGTAAGTTCTTAAAAATCTACGTGGACCAGCCTTTAGCAAGGAATCTTGTACCCATACAAAGGAATTAGAGGGTTTGGCTTTGTCAATAGGGAATGCAAGTGCGCCAAAAAGTAACTACTTCCGGTTCAAACTCATATTTTAGGTCCATAAGATTAGCATGGGCGCTGAAGTTTGAGCGTGTATGCCATCTTTCCTGTTTAAACAGTTAGTTTCAAAATTATGCCGTTGTGAACACTGATTGTTTATAATATACTCTAAATGTTTGTGAATTTCAAAGTGTGACACTTTTTAAATTATTTGGTGTTATCGAAACTTCTGCAAACCGAAGCGGCGTTGCCACATAGTGCACATCACAGCCTTGTCCGTGACAAGATCAAGTAGCAGTAAAAGGCTGCGGATCGGGATTTATTCAACATGGCAGACCCGTGCTTCTTCAGATTTAAAATAATTAATTGAAACATTTAGTACACGTGTGTTCCAAATTAAAGACTAAATCTATATATAGATACTTAGCAAAAACGTATTACAATCATTTCCCGTTTGAAATACTTTTAATTTCCCGCGAAGTTATAGGTTAGGTTAGCCCCGCCTACCGCAGGCTTCTTGAAAATGTCAACAGCAGACAGCTGACACTTCGAGGTCTCACGTTTGGTTGCAGTTTGGATCGAGCAAGTAATTGAGGCGCAACGAAGAGTGTTCCGATAATAATCTTCCAAACTACTCTAAAAATAAGCTTTTACGAAATTATTACTTTCCATTCACAAAGTGTGTGTGTGTGCCAAACTCGAGGTTGGTTAGGTTAGCCCTAGGACCCTAGGCCTAGTCATCTGCTCATAGGCCTAGGCCTAGGCCTACCTGCCCGTGGTTCGATTTGTCCTTGGTGTCACATTCCGTCAGGAAGACAAGTGTGTTAATGCGCTATATTGGCATCTGTCGAAAATTAGCTGGGAAGAGTCAATTGAAGAGGTTTTGAGAAGCCATGGACACATTGCTCTGCAGGCGGAGCCCTAGGGCCTACCCTTTCGAAGTGCTACGCCCAAGGCTAGCCTAGGCTAGCCTCATAGACAAACAAGGTAAGTTGGAGAACAGACTCATTAACTTAACATAATTGGTTCTAGATTAATTCAGGCACCTAGGCATAGGCCTAGGGCAACTGAGCTAGGTCTAAGCTACCGGTGGGCCTACATCATTGTCCGCAGGCCTAACCTCTAGGTCTAGACCTAGCGTAGCCTTGATAAATCCAATTGTAAGGCTTAGGGCCTTAGGCCTAGAACCCATAGCTTAGGCCTACCTTAGGCGTAGGGCTCGGACCTAAGGCGCCAGACATGCGTAACGACTGTTCAATTATGACAATTGACAGTTGCTTTATATGCCCAAGCTGTATCCTTGATGTTAATTGGCTGACTAATGAGGTCTTTTTTGTATTTTCAGATTTAGCTATGCTTTGTGCCAGTTCCCCAATGCCATTGGGTGCATTGATGAAATACACATTGGATTAGAAGACCGGCCGAGAACAGGGTGGATATAATTAGCAAATTGTGTAAGTATGCATTTCATCGCACATATTCCAGCAACCCCACCTAGTCTACCGGTAACGAATGGTAGGCCTACCATGTACAGTGGCCTCCAAGGTATAATGTCACAGCAACAATACGTTTGGCAGCAAAGCCACCTTAGCCCTACGTAAGTTTCAGCTACTGTTGCCTCTTAGGTTTGTAAAATTTAATCATTTCATGTTACGATTATTCACTTGGTAGGGTCACAGTAAGGTCAGTGTTAAGGAAGAGGAACATGATGCTTAAATGTTGGTTGTTTGAGTGTAGGACAGTGGCGATCTAGTTAAAAAGTATGATTTGATACACGTAGAAACTATAAAACTGTTGTTAACACATAAAACGTAGGTTCAAGGCTAAAGAATGGCAAGAAAATATTTTACGCAGTCTCCAAAATAATGCATTCTCCTATTCTTTCCAATTATTTTAGTCAGCACTGAGTTTAGTGTCTCACACGAGCTAAATTATCTGTAAATATTAGATTTTTTTGGAACAAATTAGAAAATAGAAACAATTATTAGCGACATCTCACATCAGTCACACGTCGATACACCGGGGTTGGATGAATCGATTAATGAATGTGTAGGCCTACATGCCTTATTCCCACCCACAAAATGTACCTAATGCATACATGATCTTAGGTAAGCACACAGTACTGACTACTGATAATTAACCTGTTTCAGAACGGTTTATGAGAACAACTGGTACAGATTACTGTAAAAGAGTTATTGGTACAATAGCTTTATGTAAAAAATTCCCAAACAATGTCTTCTTCTTCTCTTATGCCCGCAATTGGTCTATTCGGCCATCATGCGTTGTCGTGCTAACCAATAGAGACAGGACTCCCTCTGTACATATGTCATGCCATCTGGCATCGCGTCAAGTTCCCTTTTCATCCTTTCACAACCGAAAAGATTTCGTCTATTCTGCTCTTTATGTTGATTTTATTCTAATTCTTTTTAAAAATTACTTCATTTATTTAATTATTTGTTAAATGGATCACTTTATTATTTTCCATTACATAGCTTATTTGTTTATTTATTTTATTGTTTCAATAAATAAATAGGTAGGTAATTTATTTTCACTCCTTGCTGTAGAGGTGGTACCCAGCAACAAGTATTAAAAAGTAAAAACTAGTGTTTCTCCAGCAGCAAATTTTACTTTAAAATTACTTAATATTATATTTATTGAATTGGTTTGAATAGGCAATTGTTTTTCAAGCACCTGATACCTAACCTATTAGTGAGGGAACACACTTTTGCAATAGAATTCTAAAATTTCTTCAAATATTACCAATAATTTTCATCTTGTAGCTGCATATTGTCTAAAATTATTTCAAATTGATATTGTTTCAGGTGTGGAGAGGAACTTAACCCCACGACTGGCGCTCACTGTACCACCACCACCACCGCCACCACCACCACCATGGACCAGGACCAGAACCAGTAGCACACAGCATCCATGATCGGGGCCAAACAAACAGAGCTAGAGGTGCAACAGCAGCAGCTTCATCTCATTGTCAATCGATTTACGTCGGTGTGATTTAATTCGTGGCAATATAACAGCAAGCATCGGGTGAAAAGTGCTCAAGTGTTTTGTATAATATTCTTGTTTATCTTTTGTAGATGACTTGAATCGCACAGGTACAGTTAAAATTGTTCCTCGTAAAGTGTTATTGTTGGGGTATTGTTAGGAAGGAGGAAGTACTAGTGTTCAATAATCAATATAATGCATTTTATATCCAAAATAAGTAAATTTGAATGTTAATATAATTAATTCACATTAGCTGAAGCTGAATAGCTGAAGGTAGACTATCGGTCCGGTACATTTTCTGTTCTTTTAAAACATAGGCCTACTCTACAACAAGGTCAGACGACTCGATACTTTTACTCGCCTAAATAAGAAAATCAAACCTACCCTGGATCTATTCAACTCAGAACCGAACTCTTATGGGCAAGGCCTAGGGTTGATTCTTATGGTAACTTTTTTTCATAAAAAAGGCCATACTTTTATTGCAAGCCCCAATTCAATACAGTTTTAATTCTTTGATGTTGCTTCCTCTTTTTGGTGGATTAATTAACTTTTTTTTTAAGAAAACATACCTGGACAAGTGATACTATGGTTGCAGTGATACAGATGGACTATGTTTTAGTAAATAACATAGTGCCACAGGTACATACCATGTTGGATGTATGTTACTGTATGTTGTGTATTGTATATTAACTTGATAATGTACGTAAAAATGAAAACATGCTATAATAAATATTTCTACTACTAGATTGTTTAAATTATTATGTCTAAATATCTGTTATATTATGTAGTTGAGGACATACTACATTTTTTCCTTTCTCATGCAATTGTGTATGGCCAACCAAGGTTAAGAATATTTGTGGCCCTTGGAATTATTTGGAACAAAAAATGACAGCACATCATGGAGGCCTATAGGCCTAGGTAAGTAGAAGTCTGAGCATAATGTCCTAAAATAAATAAACAGTAATATGTAATTTATAAGTTATAACGCCTAGTATTGGCCCTAACCATTATAGGGCTACATTATTCAGGTTTATTACAGCATTTAGCTCTTGACTTTTCAACCACTAGCTACCTGACAGATGACATTGCCTGTGTGTTGCAAGAAGCACCTAATTTAGTTATTTTATTTGAACTTTAATTTAAATGCATTTTCTACTGAGGCTCCGATTTTATACAGTCACTTATTCAACAATATTATTTTAAGACAAATTCATCAATAAAAACAAAGGCTAACAGACTATAACTAACAGCTACGGACGACCTACCCTTGTCTATCTGCATATTATCGTACTCTAAAGGCATAGGGTAATAGGTGTTCATAAATAATATTACAAGCTAAATCAGTCGAGCACGAGCGTCAGATAAAACGCCGCTACATTTCCCCCACGTGAAATTAACTTCTGTCAAACATCTGTCAAACACGAAACGGCAATAAAAACAACTGACCATCAAATGACGAAGAACACGTCAAGTATCCTAGCAACATACAGAATGTCAGTGCGAAGTAAACATTGCGAACGCCACCTATATGTGCTGTGAAGGCTGTGCGATACGCTTGGCAACATAGTACAGCCATCGCCTGCCCGTCTTCGTACAACGTTGTCTAACTTCGTGGTAGCGCGAGCTTCAGCATAGCTCGGTTGGCTCAATTTGCGTAGATGTTGCAAGCAGCATTGTGTAGACATTCGGATAACTTGCTACAGTTTAAATTGTATCAAATACTGGATCTTACAAAAATTATAATAAAGAAACAAATAATTCACGGTTAATCCGATACCCTTATTATTGGGTAATATAACATAGGGAATAAATGGGAGCATATTCTAGGCCAACATTTCTATTTTACATGTTATTTTCCTATCCCGTGAAAACAAGCTTGAACCGGAAGTAGTTACTTTTTGGCGCACTTGCATTCCCTATGGGAATCTTTGAAAGCTCAACCACCAGAGCGCAGCACCCAAAAATGCGGTCTACCTGTAAAAATGAAAATACACTGATCGGCAAGGCGGTGTTAGAAAATACTGGCTATGATAGGCTGTCTGTGACTTAGAAATACTAACATCAATAAAGCGGTGACTTCTGTCTGTTGCTAGGATACTTGATGTGTTTCTTCGTCAGTTGATGGTCAGTTGTCTTTATTGCCTTTTCGTGTTTGACAGAAGCTAGTTTCACGCAGGGAAAATATGGCGGCGTTTTTTCTATAATATGTGACGCCCGTTTATGAAACCTTATTACCGATGTCAAGAAACTTTGACACTGAAAACATTACAAAGAGATCTTTCATGTGTTCCCTGTGCCTTTACGATACGGAAAATGCAGAGAGACAAGGGTAGGTCGTTCGTAGCTGTTAGTTACGGTCTGTTAGCCTTTGTTTTTATAGATGAATTTGTTTTAAAATAACATTGTTGTATAAATATGACTGTATAAAATTGGTAGTACACAGTGCTCGATAGTACACAGTGCTTATAGTGCTCAATAGTGCACAGTGCTCAATAGTGCACAGTGCTCGATAGTGCTCAATAGTGCACAGTGCTTATAGTGCTCTTCATTATGTCTACCAGTGTCCAAAAAGATTTGCATGGAGATGATAAACACTTAAAAGAAACAGTCAATCCCCTATGATATATATTTTATTTATTTAAACTATATATTAGTGAACCGTCTGTAAAAATACGACTATTCTAGTTCAACATGCGTAACAACAACAAATAATTCAAAGCTCAAAAATCTTTCTTTAGATATTATCACAATAAATTTAAGAACATCCTTGAGAAGTCCTGTGCGGTGTAACAATAAGTTGTCGCTAACAGTAATACGCCCAGAGAAAGACTGTGAAGCGATAGACCCAGGGCAACCACAGCATCAACACAGGCCGGATAGCAGACCCGCTGTTCTCCGCCCTCTGCCTCAGTGAGCGGCCTGGCCTGGTACGGATATAGGCTTGCGGATCCTCCGTGATCCTGCAGTCCCGCGGCCCCTCGGACCCAGCTAACTCGTCACGGACCCAGGCCAACACGACGCGGCCACTGGTGATGGTCCACTTGCGGTGCCCCTCCACCTTCTTCGTGTGAAACTCGACCGCTCTGGCCTTGTCCTTGTCCGACATCACCGCCTTCAGCAGCCCCCCCAGCTGCAACCACACAGGGGGTGAGTGAAGCCCATGGGAGGGAATACTCTCTCAGCAGCCCCCCCAGCTGCAACCACACAGGGGGTGAGTGAAGCCCAGGGGAGTGAATACTCTCTCAGCAGCCCCCCCAGCTGCAACCACACAGGGGGTGAGTGAAGCCCAAGGGAGGGAATACTCTCTCAGCAGCCCCCCCAGCTGCAACCACACAGGGGGTGAGTGAAGCCCAGGGAAGGGAATACTCTCTCAGCAGCCCCCCCAGCTGCAACCACACAGGGGGTGAGTGAAGCCCAGGGGAGGGAATACTCTCTCAGCAGCCCCCCCAGCTGCAACCACACAGGGGGTGAGTGAAGCCCAGGGGAGGGAATACTCTCTCAGCAGCCCCCCCAGCTGCAACCACACAGGGGTGAGTGAAGCCCAGGGGAGGGAATACTCTCTCAGCAGCCCCCCCAGCTGCAACCACACAGGGGGTGAGTGAAGCCCAGGGGAGGGAATACTCTCTCAGCAGCCCCCCCAGCTGCAACCACACAGGGGGTGAGTGAAGCCCAGGGGAGGGAATACTCTCTCAGCAGCCCCCCCAGCTGCAACCACACAGGGGGTGAGTGAAGCCCAGGGGGGAATACTCTCTCAGCAGCCCCCCCAGCTGCAACCACACAGGGGGTGAGTGAAGCCCAGGGGAGGGAATACTCTCTCAGCAGTCCCCCCAGCTGCAACCACACAGGGGGTGAGTGAAGCCCAGGGGAGGGAATACTCTCTCAGCAGTCCCCTCAGCTGCAACCACACAGGGGGTGAGTGAAGCCCAGGGGAGGGAATACTCTTTCAGGAGCCCCCCCAGCTGCAACCACACAAGGGGGTGATTGAAGCCCAGGGGACCAACATAGCAACGTATCAATACCTTGTTTAGATGTCTTTCTGTCATGAGTCGGTCTGTGGTTTTCGATAACACGTCGTAGAAACTCCCCATCCTGACACAGAGAGAAAAGCGTTAATCATAAACTAGGAAAATGCTCTGTGTGACGCGTTGATAAGCGTGCGCGTCTTATCTACGAATTTTCTAGCGAAAAGATCTCAAAGCTAATAAAAACAACAACTATCAACAATTCACGAATGCGCATTGCAAAATTTGTTCTAATTTCCATAGCTATTATACGGTCTGAAATTGTTGAATGCTGTGCAATGTGCGTTGCTAAGATTTTTCTTTGTAATTTTGTATAGTGTTTTCGCCGCGGTCCGCCACCGTTAGGACTAAGAGTTATTGACAGCAATGGAAATGTAATTTATGCTTCTCTTACGTATCAGATCATGATTAGGTTGATATATTCGTGTCTGGACAAAAATTTACTATAATATAGTCACCTCACATTCAACCGTTACTGTGTTTCAGAAACATAATTTCGAGTAAATTTATTGTAACTTTGACCATATTCGTGACCGGAACAATCTTTGTAAAAATATGGCCACCTCACATTTTTAGAGCGACCAATGTACGGAAAACTATAACAATGGGAGTCATAGTCTAAATATTTCACTATATTCACAGTGGAAAACCACGACAACCATGACAGAATGGGTGTCAGTTAAAAGTATTCACTTTTCTTAGTTTAAACTTTTTTAAATATTCCGTTGTTAAATGAATATATACATTAATATCTATGTAGTCGGTGAAATGGGTCTCCTATGGCAGCTGTCAAAGTGTAATCCTTGCTGTTGTGTTGGGAAGCCTGTGTACTTCGTTGCACCTCCCAGACGGATCCCCGTCTTAAACCAAATGATGCAGCTAGACTTTAAGCCGCACATTCGTGTACTCGACTTCGTCTTTGATTCAGAGCTGAATATGACCCACCATATTGTAAGTGTCATTAAGTGATGCAAGTGAAACATAGTTCTCTAACTGAGTTGAGGCTAAACAAGTTTGAATACGTCGTGAAATACGTAATACGTAGTAATTGTGGAACAAGTTTCAACGCCCGTACTTTCTGAATTTGTTCCACGTCTATCTACGGACATTTGGTTGGCAGACTAACAACTGAAGAAGCAGTGACCCTAACTTGCCTGTCACTTATCTTAGATCTGTAAGTTTGTACTTCTTGATAAAGAAACATGTAGGGACACTTGGTTGGCAGAATACCAACTGAGGAAGCAGTGACCCTAACTTGCCTGTCACTTATCTTACATCTGTTAGTTTGTACTTCTTGATAAAGAAACATGTAGGGACACTGGGTTGGCAGAATACCGACTAAGGAAGCAGTGACCCTAACTTGCCTGTCACTTATCTTAGATCTGTTAGATTGTACTTCTTGATAAAGAAACATGTAGGGACACTGGGTTGGCAGAATACCGACTAAGGAAGCAGTGACCCTAACTTGCCTGTCACTTATCTTACATCTGTTAGTTTGTACTTCTTGATAAAGAAACATGTAAGGACACTTAGACGGAGAGCCAGCAACATAAAAGCTCCCCTCATAAGGTACATATGTTTTGACTATTGAAATAGGAGCGGAAAAACTACTCTACTAACAAAACGCGCGTCTTACTCCTCAACGTGGGGGCTTTTAGGCCCCACAGGGGGCCAAAAAAGCCGAAAAAAGGCCCAAGGTTCCCCTCATAAGGTACATGGATGGAGTAAACGCCATTTTGTAGAGATAAGTGTCCCAAATAGGAATTCGAAGAGTAAGACGGGATATTAGGGGGCGTTTACCGATCAGACGCCATTTTACCTAAAAAGGGCCATTTTTTATTTTCGCACATGCATGCGCTTAAACACTCAAATCATATCCGGAAATGTCTCGAGACGTAGAAAAACATACATTTTAAAGAAATTTTGGGTTATTGTCCTCGCCAGACGCCCTCAAAAGCGGCCCAAAAAGGCCAAGGTTCCCCTCATAAGGTACATGGATGGAGTAAACGCCATTTTGTAGAGATAAGTGTCCCAAATAGGAATTCGAAGAGTAAGACGGGATATTAGGGGGCGTTTACCGATCAGACGCCATTTTGTCCAAAAAGGGCCACTTTTTATTTTCACACGTGCACGCGCTTTAACACCCAAAACATCCTTAAATGCCCCTAGAGGTGAATACATTTCATAGATATTGTGTGATGTCCTCGCCAGCCCCCCCCCCCCCCCCCACAGCCTCGATCCGGATGCGATAGTTTTGAAGCTCCGCTTACAAAAAGTGGACCTTTTTTAATAAAATGCCGTCTGATCGG
Source organism: Isoperla grammatica (assembly GCA_945910005.1). NCBI lineage: Eukaryota > Metazoa > Arthropoda > Insecta > Plecoptera > Perlodidae > Isoperla > Isoperla grammatica. Next base: position 6,976,970 of record OX246749.1, read on the forward strand.
TAAACGCCCCCTAATATCCCGTCTTACTCTTCGAATTCCTATTTGGGACACTTATCTCTACAAAATGGCGTTTACTCCATTCATGTACCTTATGAGGGGAACCTTGGCCTTTTTGGGCCCCTTTTGAGGGCGTCTGGCGAGGACAATAACCCAAAATTTCTTTAAAATGTATGTTTTTCTACGTCTCGAGACATTTCCGGATATGATTTGAGTGTTTAAGCGCATGCATGTGCGAAAATAAAAAATGGCCCTTTTTAGGTAAAATGGCGTCTGATCGGTAAACGCCCCCTAATATCCCGTCTTACTCTTCGAATTCCTATTTGGGACACTTATCTCTACAAAATGGCGTTTACTCCATCCATGTACCTTATGAGGGGAACCTTGGGCCTTTTTTCGGCTTTTTTGGCCCCCTGTGGGGCCTAAAAGCCCCCACGTTGAGGAGTAAGACGCGCGTTTTGTTAGTAGAGTAGTTTTTCCGCTCCTATTCCAATAGTCAAAACATATGTACCTTATGAGGGGAGCTTTTATGTTGCTGGCTCTTGGACTAACTGGGTTGGCAGAATACCAACTGAGGAAGCAGTGACCCTAACTTGCCTGTCACTTATCTTAGATCTGTTAGATTGTACTTCTTGATAAAGAAACATGTAGGGACATTTGGTTGGCAGAATACCAACTGAGGAAGCAATGACCCTAACTTGCCTGTCACTTATCTTAGATCTGTTAGATTGTACTTCTTGATAAAGAAACATGTAGGGACATTTGGTTGGCAGAATACCAACTGAGGAAGCAGTGACCCTAACTTGCCTGTCACTTATCTTAGATCTGTTAGATTGTACTTCTTGATAAAGAAACATGTAGGGACACTTGGTTGGCAGAATACCGACTGAGGAAGCAGTGACCCTAACTTCCCGGTCACTTACTTTGGATCCATCATCCTGAAGTTCTTGACGAAGAAGTCGAGAGCAACGTCTTCGTTGTTTGAGTTTAAGACTGAGTTGTAAACTATTGGTGCGTCCAGCCTTGGGAACCTGGAGTCATTAGATAGCGCCATCTGCAAGTAGCTAAACACACAAGCATGAGAGTATAAGTTAGTGTTACGACCCTAGGCCGATAGGAGACTGGCCAAAGTGGGTATGGATGTGTGGATGTAGATGGTATTGTACTGAATAAGTAGCTAAACACACAAGCATGAGAGTATAAGTTAGTGTTACGACCCTAGGCTGATAGGAGACTGGCCAAAGTGGGTATGGATGTTGGATGTGGATGGTGTTGTACTGAGTAAGTAGCTAAACATACAAGCATGAGAGTATAAGTTAGTGTTACGACCCTAGGCTGATAGGAGACTGGCCAAAGTGGGTATGGATGTGTGGATGTGGATGGTGTTGTACTGAGTAAGTAGCTAAACATACAAGCATGAGAGTATAAGTTAGTGTTACGACCCTAGGCCGATAGGAGACTGGCCAAAGTGGGTATGGATGTGTGGATGTGGATGGTGTTGTACTGAGTAAGTAGCTAAACACACAAGCATGAGAGTATAAGTTAGTGTTACGACCCTAGGCTGATAGGAGACTGGCCAAAGTGGGTATGGATGTGTGGATGTGGATGGTGTTGTACTGAGTAAGTAGCTAAACATACAAGCATGAGAGTATAAGTTAGTGTTACGACCCTAGGCTGATAGGAGACTGGCCAAAGTGGGTATGGATGTGTGGATGTGGATGGTGTTGTACTGAGTAAGTAGCTAAACATACAAGCATGAGAGTATAAGTTAGTGTTACGACCCTAGGCCGATAGGAGACTGGCCAAAGTGGGTATGGATGTGTGGATGTGGATGGTGTTGTACTGAGTAAGTAGCTAAACACACAAGCATGAGAGTATAAGTTAGTGTTACGACCCTAGGCTGATAGGAGACTGGCCAAAGTGGGTATGGATGTGTGGATGTGGATGGTGTTGTACTGAGTAAGTAGCTAAACACACAAGCATGAGAGCATAAGTAAGTGTTACGACCCTAGGCCGATAGGAGACTGGCCAAAGTGGGTATGGATGTGTGGATGTGGATGGTGTTGTACTGAGTAAGTAGCTAAACACACAAGCATGAGAGTATAAGTTAGTGTTACGACCCTAGACTGATAGGAGACTGGCCAAAGTGGGTATGGATGTGTGGATGTGGATGGTGTTGTACTGAGTAAGTAGCTAAACACACAAGCATGAGAGCATAAGTAAGTGTTACGACCCTAGGCCGATAGGAGACTAGCCAAAGTGGGTATGGATGTGTGGATGTGGATGGTGTTGTACTGACGGAGAGGGACAGTTATTGAAACATTAGCAACGATGTTGGTTTTAAGTCAACGATTAAACTAAAGCATGGTCGAGGCATAAGTACAGTTGAAGTTTAAATACTGACAACTAACACTTCACTTACCTAGAAGGCAAAGTAAACAGCGCCCTAGATCTTCCCGGGGTAGAAGAGTTCCAGAGTAAATATAAGACAGGTAGGCTGCACAATAGCCCGAGAACGCTAATTTGGAAGTCTTGTCGTTTATGTTACCGGAATACGGAAACGGACAACTATATTGTGCATCGTGTCGTGAGATAACACAGCATCCAACTTCCTGTTTCCGTTAATGTAAACGGTCCCGGGCTATTGTTAAGCCTCCCTTAGTCTTACGCGGGCAAGACGAAGAACAGAGTGAATGATGTAGCCAAGCGGGAGAATAAGATAAGGTGGTGGGTTTCGGAAACTTTGTACCATATTTCTTGAACTCTTTATGTAAGGCAGAGTCACCACTTGGTCAGATTGTACACCGATTCCAGTTAAATAAATAGATACATCTATGGCCCGGCATTATGAGCAGCTGATTTGGAAGTAAATATGGACTAATACGCTTTTAGGTGTATGTAAGAGGCTTCTAAAGGTAGTTGCCAGGCTGCAAGCAAGTAATTGCATTTCTCGTCAGCTGCTCGTAATACCACAGTATAAGGAGGAACCGTACTGTGGTTATACTGGCACAAAGTATATGGTTAAGGTTCAAGCTAGGCTTGCAATATGAGGCCTACAATGATACAGAATGTGCTCCAAGGAAATGGAAAGTGCATCTCACCGCTCATGGCTAGACGAGTTCTTGGAACAGCCAAGCGACTTTTCGATAACATTCTTATGAGAGGGCGATGACTCCTTCAGTCGTTCTTGCAACAAGAAGTCCCGCTCGTCTTTGCCTCCCTGTGCGAGAGCGTAGCAGTAGACAGCATACTTCACATCCGGTTCCACCCTACCAGATATTACCATTACACATAGCAGTAGACAGCATACTTCACATCCGGTTCCACCCTACCAGAGAATACCATTACACATAGCAGTAGACAGCATACTTCACATCCGGTTCCACCCTACCAGAGAATACCATTACACATAGCAGTAGACAGCATACTTCACATCCGGTTCCACCCTACCAGAGAATACCATTACACATAGCAGTAGACAGCATACTTCACATCCGGTTCCACCCTACCAGAGAATACCATTAGACATAGCAGTAGACAGCATACTTCACATCCGGTTCCACCCTACCAGAGAATACCATTACACATAGCAGTAGACAGCATACTTCACATCCGGTTCCACCCTACCAGAGAATACCATTACACATAGCAGTAGACAGCATACTTCACATCCGGTTCCACCCTACCAGAGAATACCATTACACATAGCAGTAGACAGCATACTTCACATCCGGTTCCACCCTACCAGAGAATACCATATCACATAGCAGTAGACAGCATACTTCACATCCGGTTCCACCCTACCAGAGAATACCATTACACATAGCAGTAGACAGCATACTTCACATCCGGTTCCACCCTACCAGAGAATACATACCATTACACATAGCAGTAGACAGCATACTTCACATCCGGTTCCACCCTACCAGAGAATACCATTAGACATAGCAGTAGACAGCATACTTCACATCCGGTTCCACCCTACCAGAGAATACCATTACACATAGCAGTAGACAGCATACTTCACATCCGGTTCCACCCTACCAGAGAATACCATTACACATAGCAGTAGACAGCGTACTTCACATCCGGTTCCACCCTGCCAGAGAATACCATTACACATAGCAGTAGACAGCATACTTCACATCCGGTTCCACCCTACCAGAGAATACCATTACACATAGCAGTAGACAGCATACTTCACATCCGGTTCCACCCTACCAGAGAATACCATTACACATAGCAGTAGACAGCATACTTCACATCCGGTTCCACCCTTCCAGAGAATACCATTACACATAGCAGTAGACAGCATACTTCACATCCGGTTCCACCCTACCAGAGAATACCATTACACATAGCAGTAGACAGCATACTTCACATCCGGTTCCACCCTACCAGAGAATACCATTACACATAGCAGTAGACAGCAAACTTCACATCCGGTTCCACCCTACCAGAGAATACCATTACACATAGCAGTAGACAGCATACTCCACATCCGGATCCACCCTACCAGAGAATACCATTACACATAGCAGTAGACAGCAAACTTCACATCCGGTTCCACCCTACCAGAGAATACCATTACACATAGCAGTAGACAGCAAACTTCACATCCGGTTCCACCCTACCAGAGAATACCATTACACATAGCAGTAGACAGCATACTTCACATCCGGTTCCACCCTACCAGAGAATACCATATCACATAGCAGTAGACAGCATACTTCACATCCGGTTCCACCCTACCAGAGAATACCATTACACATAGCAGTAGACAGCATACTTCACATCCGGTTCCACCCTACCAGAGAATACCATTACACATAGCAGTAGACAGCATACTTCACATCCGGTTTCACCCTACCAGAGAATACCATTACACATAGCAGTAGACAGCATACTTCACATCCGGTTCCACCCTACTAGAGAATACCATTACACATAGCAGTAGACAGCATACTTCACATCCGGTTTCACCCTACCAGAGAATACCATTACACATAGCAGTAGACAGCATACTCCACATCCGGTTCCACCCTACCAGAGAATACATACCATTACACATAGCAGTAGACAGCATACTTCACATACGGTTCCACCCTACCAGAGAATACCATTACACATAGCAGTAGACAGCATACTTCACATCCGGTTCCACCCTACCAGAGAATACCATTACACATAGCAGTAGACAGCATCCATCACATCCGGTTCCACCCTACCAGAGAATACCATTACACATAGCAGTAGACAGCATACTTCACATCCGGTTCCACCCTACCAGAGAATACCATTACACATAGCAGTAGACAGCATACTTCACATCCGGTTCCACCCTACTAGAGAATACCATTACACATAGCAGTAGACAGCATACTTCACATCCGGTTCCACCCTACCAGAGAATACCATTACACATAGCAGTAGACAGCATACTTCACATCCGGTTCCACCCTACCAGAGAATACCATTACACATAGCAGTAGACAGCATACTTCACATCCGGTTCCACCCTACCAGAGAATACCATTACACATAGCAGTAGACAGCATACTTCACATCCGGTTCCACCCTACTAGAGAATACCATTACACATAGCAGAAGTCAGCATACTTCACATCCGGTTCCACCCTACCAGAGAATACCATTACACATAGCAGTAGACAGCATACTTCACATCCGGTTCCACCCTACGAGAGAATACCATTACACATAGCAGTAGACAGCATACTTCACATCCGGTTCCACCCTACCAGAGAATACCATTACACATAGCAGTAGACAGCATACTTCACATCCGGTTCCACCCTACGAGAGAATACCATTACACATAGCAGTAGACAGCATACTTGACATCCGGTTCCACCCTACCAGAGAATACCATTACACATAGCAGTAGACAGCATACTTCACATCCGGTTCCACCCTACCAGAGAATACCATCACACATAGCAGTAGACAGCATACTTCACATTCGGTTCCACCCTACCAGAGAATACCATTACACATAGCAGTAGACAGCATACTTCACATCCGGTTCCACCCTACCAGAGAATACCATTACACATAGCAGTAGACAGCATACTTCACATCCGGTTCCACCCTACCAGAGAATACCATTACACATAGCAGTAGACAGCATACTTCACATCCGGTTCCACCCTACCAGAGAATACCATTACACATAGCAGTAGACAGCATACTTGACATCCGGTTCCACCCTACCAGAGAATACCATTACACATAGCAGTAGACAGCATACTTCACATCCGGTTCCACCCTACCAGAGAATACCATTACACATAGCAGTAGACAGCATACTTCACATCCGGTTCCACCCTACCAGAGAATACCATTACACATAGCAGTAGACAGCATACTTCACATTCGGTTCCACCCTACCAGAGAATACCATTAGACATAGCAGTAGACAGCATACTTCACATCCGGTTCCACCCTACCAGAGAATACCATTACACATAGCAGTAGACAGCATACTTCACATCCGGTTCCACCCTACCACAGAATACCATGAGACTAACAGTAGATAGCATAAATGCATAATTAAATTTAAATAATAAAATAAAATAAACAAATACAAATATATATAAGTAAATAATATTGACAATAATCCCTTAAACAACATTGATAAGAATGACGGGTTATGTTATGTCAGGATAAATATTGAACTGACAACTATGTAAATATTGTATGAAGAGGTAACCTACGGTATCCCCTCGTAGCGATATTTATCAAACTTGTCCTTGGCCTTCTCGCGGGAGTCCTTGAGTCCCAACTTGATGGCCCATCCGACTATCTTCTCTCGGAACAGTCCGGTCACGTGATCTCTCCTCTCCGTCACCTCGAAGCCCACGTGCTCGTAGGCCGGCGTCGACACAGCTGACATCCATTCCTGTGCAGGACACATTGCAAGACTGATGGAGGCACGCAGGGCATGACGGGGTTCTCCCTCACCAGGTACTGAAGACTATATACTCATCGTGTAGAGTAGTTGAACGCATTGCAAGACTGATGGAGGCACGCAGGGAATGACAGGGTTCTCCCTCACCAGATATTGGTGACTGTTTGGTTTAAGGGCGACTCAACCATACAGGTCATTTTGCGCCACCGAGATGGTGTTTTGGAAGTTCAATAATATTCAATTACCAAGAATGTTGTTATCAATTATTGAATGCTATATTACTAACATTTTTTGATGCAATATTTATAACGTTTTAATTGGAGTTTTTAGTGTTAGAAGAAGTGAGTTCTGACATGAAATTTTTAAATTATAAATAAATATGTTCGTATTTTTAGACTCTACCCACTCAGTAACAAGACTGATTTTCAGTCCACCTTGACCTGTCTCGCTAGGGTGGCAAAGATCGACATTTCAAATACGAAACATATGAATCAGTGACTGGACAGTGCGACACCTGCGGACAAATGCCAGAATCAACAAGGCCGATTCAGAACAACTTTGAATTTATTGAGTGCTTCGCTTCGTTGCTAGTATGACTCCAACGTCACCGTTTACTTATTCCAGTGACAGGAAATAATGGAATTGAATCCTTATTTGAAGTAAAAAAACTTATGCCTGAACCGGGATTTGAAACCGGTACCTTCTGCTTTGGAAGCAGGGATGTTAACCACTGGACCAATGAGCCACCTGAGTAGCTCAAGAAAGTCTGGATGGTATTCCAGCCTGCGTTCAAAACCAGCCAGGGAATGTAGTCCGTCTCCCTAACCAGGTATTGAAGGTATAGCAGAGGATTAATTACCGTCAAGTAGGGAAAGTCTAGTTGAGCTTGCAGCCTCCTGTACAAATACTCGAACCACTTAAGTGCAGCCAGCCAGGGGATGTAGTCTTTCTCCCTCACAAGGTAGCGGCTCAGGGCGAGCGGAACGCAGTAGCTGACATGGCCGGCCCCCGCCATGCTAAATGCGTCATCTATAAGCTGAGCTCGGTTCACGGCAGGAATACTCTTGAACTTGTCGCTGTTTAGGAAGTTGCTCAGCAACATCCAGTTGTGGTCGTCGTAGTTGACACGGTAGTAGCCTGAAAGTGGAGGTCACCTTGTTATCGCAACATCTGTGTGGAGGTCACTGGAGGTCACAATCATTGGGTTTTTATATGACCGCAGCACAGTCGTTCATGTGACCTGTATGTTGAATAGGACCCACATGTCCTACGAGGCGCCTAGACATGTTGTGTTGCAAGGGTTACCTGTGACCTGTATGTTGAATAGGACCCACATGTCCTGCGAGGCGCCTAGACATGTTGTGTTCCAAGGGTTACCTGTGACCTGTATGTTGAATAGGACCCACATGTCCTGCGAGCCGCCTAGACATGTTGTGTTCCAAGGGTTACCTGTGACCTGTATGTTGAATAGGACCCACATGTCCTGCGAGGCGCCTAGACATGTTGTGTTTCAAGGGTTACCTGTGACCTGTATGTTGAATAGGACCCACATGTCCTGCGAGGCGCCTAGACATGTTGTGTTCCAAGGGTTACCTGTGACCTGTATGTTGAATAGGACCCACATGTCCTGCCAGGCGCCTAGACATGTTGTGTTGCAAGGGTTACCTGTGACCTGTATGTTGAATAGGACCCACATGTCCTGCGAGGCGCCTAGACATGTTGTGTTCCAAGGGTTACCTGTGACCTGTATGTTGAATAGGACCCACATGTCCTACGAGGCGCCTAGACATGTTGTGTTGCAAGGGTTACCTGTGACCTGTATGTTGAATAGGACCCACATGTCCTGCGAGGCGCCTAGACATGTTGTGTTCCAAGGGTTACCTGTGGCCTGTATGTTGAATAGGACCCACATGTCCTGCGAGGCGCCTAGACATGTTGTGTTCCAAGGGTTACCAGTTACCTGTTTGTTGAATAGGACCCACATGTCCTGCGAGGCGCCTAGACATGTTGTGTTCCTAGGGTTACCTGTGACCTGTATGTTGAATAGGACCCACATGTCCTGCGAGGCGCCTAGACATGTTGTGTTCCAAGGGTTACCTGTGACCTGTATGTTGAATAGGACCCACATGTCCTGCGAGACGCCTAGACATGTTGTGTTCCAAGGGTTACCTGTGACCTGTATGTTGAATAGGACCCACATGTCCTGCGAGGCACCTAGACATGTTGTGTTCCAAGGGTTACCTGTGACCTGTATGTTGAATAGGACCCACATGTCCTGCGAGGCGCCTAGACATGTTGTGTTCCAAGGGTTACCTGTGACCTGTATGTTGAATAGGCACCACATGTCCTGCGAGGCGCCTAGACATGTTGTGTTGCAAGGGTTACCTGTGACCTGTATGTTGAATAGGACCCACATGTCCTGCGAGGCGCCTAGACATGTTGTGTTGCAAGGGTTACCTGTGACCTGTATGTTGAATAGGACCCACATGTCCTGCGAGGCGCCTAGACATGTTGTGTTCCAAGGGTTACCTGTGACCTGTCTGTTGAATAGGACCCACATGTCCTGCGAGGCGCCTAGACATGTTGTGTTCCAAGGGTTACCTGTGACCTGTATGTTGAATAGGACCCACATGTCCTGCGAGGCGCCTAGACATGTTGTGTTGCAAGGGTAACCTGTGACTTGTATGTTGAATAGGACCCACATGTCCTGCGAGGCGCCTAGACATGTTGTGTTCCAAGGGTTACCTGTGACCTGTATGTTGAATAGGACCCACATGTCCTGCGAGGCGCCTAGACATGTTGTGTTCCAAGGGTTACCTGTGACCTGTATGTTGAATAGGACCCACATGTCCTGCGAGGCGCCTAGACATGTTGTGTTCCAAGGGTTACCTGTGACCTGTATGTTGAATAGGACCCACATGTCCTGCGAGGCGCCTAGACATGTTGTGTTCCAAGGGTTACCTGTGACCTGTATGTTGAATAGGACCCACATGTCCTGCGAGGCGCCTAGACATGTTGTGTTCCAAGGGTTACCTGTGACCTGTATGTTGAATAGGACCCACATGTCCTGCGAGGCGCCTAGACATGTTGTGTTGCAAGGGTTACCTGTGACCTGTATGTTGAATAGGACCCACATGTCCTGCGAGGCGCCTAGACATGTTGTGTTCCAAGGGTTACCTGTGACCTGTATGTTGAATAGGACCCACATGTCCTGCGAGGCGCCTAGGCATGTTGTGTTCCAAGGGTTACCTGTGACCTGTATGTTGAATAGGACCCACATGTCTTGCGAGGCGCCTAGGCCAGGGATCACCAGCTCGCTGTCATTGGGCTTGAGCCATCGCTTTGTGATCGTGGACGTGAAGTCGGGCTTCCTCTGTGTGGTGAAGGTCAAAGGGACGAACCACTTGGGGTCGTACGTCGTATGCTCGAAGATATAGGTGAGAAATTGTCTCTGTGGAGAAAATGTTCATTTACAATTATTATTCCATTGAAAAACCTATTCCTCGAATAATTATAAATGCTTCTAACGGTCCGAAACAAATTACAGTATGTCAGCTGCAATTTACTCTGTATTTTGGAAAAACATACATCCAGCCGCTCCCCCACCCCCCTTCGGCAATGTTTTTTAAGGGCTACCACCCGTCCTGGAATGACTGGGAGTCCCGTTTTTGAAGAGAATGTCCCGTGTCCCGACTTCACGCTGCCTGGACGACAAAAATTCCGGTTTTGAGGAAACGTTGACACAACATCTAAAAATTAGCAAACTACGAATCAAATTCGCCTTTAAGTTTTAGGCACCTAAAATTGAGTCGTATAGATGCATATCTCACCTTATCCACTTTCTGAAATTGTCGATGAAATGAAAATAAAGTATTATTTGTTTTACTGTTAAGGTTGTCAAATTATATGATTATTATATTCAAGATTATCATTTGAAATCATTTAATATGGTACTTATAAATCTAATTGGTGTTATATTCTCGCAATTATTAATTAAACGATGGATAAGACAAGTATAGGAACTACAAAGTGGATATGACAAGTTTTGGTAATGAAAGTGAATGGATGAAGGGGGAAACCAATATAACATTCTCATACACAATTGTTGCAATCGGGTTTACATAACATTACACAGTTTTAGGCCTAGATGTCAAAGAAGAACTCACAGCTTACGTTAAACAAACAAAAGTTACTGCCTTCTTTAGTAAAATGAAACACACAACATATTTCGTAGCGCGCGCTTAAGAGAATGTGATTGGCTTTTTTGGATATTTGAAATTGAATGCTGCATGGATAAGACAAGTTTTGGAAAAACGCTCAATATTCGACATGCTTTTACTACTGGATGAAGCAACTTTTGTTAAAATATTTTATTTTAGTTTAATTCTCATGTGGAAGACGAAGAAAATGGCGTGCGGAACTAATTTTGGAAAAAAGTGGATAATACGAGTTTTGCATCTATACGACTCAATTAACAGCCTTCAAAAAAATTTGCGCTTTCGGCGAAATTGCCTCCGGCGGCTGGGGATTTGACCCAGACCCCAGCTGATCCACGCCACCTCGTTTTCGGAAATAGTCATCCCCCCCCCCGAACCAAAATCCTGGCTACGCCCCTGATTGCAGAGTCCCGAAAATAGTGTTGGAGCCACAGCCGCCTCATGGATGCTGTAGTCACAGCTGGGCGGGTCGGGACCTATCAGAGAGTGGCTTCTTGAAATACTTGCAGGTGGTTGGTGAACCCCCCCCCCTCATCCATGACGGTAGCATCCACAAAGCTACTGTGTTGGCCCTTTAGCAGCATTCCACGTTACCGAGGATTGAAAACCTACTATTTATTGTCTATACTAGGAAAACGCTCTGAGTGACGCGTTGATAAGCGAGCTCGTCCATTTCTACGAACTTTCTGGCGAAAAGTTTTCAAAGCTAATAAAAACAACAATTCGAGAATGCACATTGCAACCATGTTTCTAATTTCCGTAGCTATTATATTTCCTGATATTGTTGAATGCTGTGCAATGTGCGTTGCTAAGAATTTTTGTTGTCAACAGGGTCCGCCACCGTTACTTACACTTATTGACAGCAATATAAATGTATTTTCTCCTTCTAATACGTATCAGATCGCGTTTAAATAAGTATATTTGTGACCGGACAAAAATGTACTATAATATAGTTACCTCATATTTTGTCGTGACTGTGTTTCAGACAAATATTTTGGAGTAACTTTTGCCAATACTCATCAGATCGCAATAAAATGAACATATTTGTGACCGGAAAACTATTTATAAAAATATAGCTATCTCACATTTTGCCGCGATTTTGTTTCAGAAAAATATTTTACCGTAACTATGGTGTAACTTTGTAACTTTTCGAACGTTTTTGCCACAAAACTAGACACCTTAACTTCAAATCGAGGCTTGTGTATGGTCCAAATTTCAAGTTGATCGGACTTGCCGTTCGGCCGCTATCGACAGACATAAAAAAAAAAAAAAAAAAAAACAACAGAACGAAGTGCCATAAAGGTCTAATAAGGACGCTCGCTTCGCTCGCTCAATTATCATGACCACATCGACAATGCGATATATAGCTTAAGAATATAAACCCTACTTATTGACACAAAGGCCAGTGTAGGGCACAGTGCCCTCTTTAGCCAGATGATTGTTAAATGATAATGAAGTAAGGCGGAGGGGAAGCCTGGTTCCGGCACGTAGCCTACTCCTGTTGAAAAGTACTAGGGGGCCCTTTGACTTTACGTCCCATCCGAAAGGACAGTGTAACTTTAAAAAGTCATATAGATTACTCATACTGCGTATACCCACGCTCCATTACAAATTAAGCACTGGTTCCTCCACTAACCTGGACTGCAGAGCAGTTGACGAGAAGAACGAAGCTGTTGCGCAAGCTTTCGAACCCTAAAATCTGCTCTAACCAACGGTAACCAGTGTTTCGGAGTAGAGTGGTCACCCATCCTGCTCCTGACCTAGCCCGAGTTTGCTTAACTTTGGTTTTCGTATGGTGGGAACCGGCTGAGCGACCGCGGCTAAAATGTGGGAGAATATACATAAACGTGCATCATCCCCCAAGAAGTGTCAACCACTGAAATGAACCCTGCAACCCCCAAACACTTACTTGTGTGATCCTGGCAGACGACTCTTGGTAGTTACGCTCGACGTGAATCATAGGGAAGCCCTTTAACTCAGTCCATGTCTTCATCACGGCCAGGAGATTGAAGAAGGTATTTCTTTCAGGGTTGTCTTTCTTCAACTGCTCCATCATGTGTGAGAACAGGATATCAGGCGTGCCCGTGCTGTAGCTCCTGTCAGACAAACTACACATTAAGAGAGACAGATACTCTTGGTATAATAGATAGGTAACATGTGTGAGAACAGGATATCAGGCGTGCCCGTGCTGTAGCTCCTGTCAGACAAACTAGGCTACACATTAAGAGAGAGAGATACTCTTGGTATAAAAGACAGGTAACATGTGTGAGAACAGGATATCAGGCGTGCCCGTGCTGTAGCTCCTGTCAGACAAACTACACATTAAGAGTGTTATGTATGCAATAATAAGACGGTATGCATTAGGATACTATGTTTAATAAGTATAACTGTTCACGATACACTGTTTCATGGTAATACTAGTTGTTATGAAAACGTTTGTAACCGATCAACCATCCGAGGCAGCCACCTTGCGCGTCCTGTCGGCGTGCCTCCTCAGTGGCGCTACCTCTCGGTAGAATCCCAAGGGCGCTAGTTTCAAATGCCGTAAACACCACAATTCTCCCCCCTTATAAAACATAGCATAAACATGGCAATCTCCATGAGGGAGAACTAATACCCTAGTGCCCTTGGTAGTCCTTAAGATAAGACGGCAGACGAGTCACCCGTGTCGGTCGTTTCATGGGCGTCAATGATCGCCCAGATGTTCCAGCTGACGCCGTTGGTCTCGACGGAGTCTGAGGCTTGGGAAGCGTTGGACTTCCGGTCTCAACCCTCGTTGAGACACCAATGGCTGTACCGGTGTCGCTCTCGGGTGTGTCCTCCACTCGGGCCTCCTGCTGTAGGTCTACTGGCTCGGTGACTAGTTGGGAATTAGTCCCACACCCAAGCGAGGTATCCCTATCCAGGAATGTTTGCGCTCCTGCGCGGTCGGGACCGAACGTTTCTCCGGCCAGCTCCGACGTTTCAGCCACTCTTCTTGATCGTAGTTGATCCAGGTGCAGTCTCCGGAACAATCCTTCGGAGTCTGCAATGGTGAAGTTCCTGGGACCATGAACCGTGCTGACAGTTCCCGGCAGTCACTTTGGTCCCCTCCCATGATTGCGGAAGTACACTGGCTGACCTTCGTTGAACTGTCGCCAGGCAGGGTCGTCGTTCTGAGCTTGAACTGCTGCAGATTCTCTGTTCGCTGAACGTGGATTGTAGTTATCCGGGTGTAGCTTGTCCATCATCGTGCGGATCCTCCTCCCCATCATAAGATCTGACGGCGTCTCTCCAGTCGTGGCATTGGGCGTCGTTCGCAGCGCTAGCAAGATATTTGCCAACTCCAACTGCCAGGTCTCTGGTGCTACCTTGGCAAGAAGATTTTTGACGGTCTGGACGTTCCTCTCAGCTAAACCATTCGATGCAGGAGAGTATGGTGCTGAGGTTATGTGCCTTACTTGGTTTTCTGTCAAGAAGGTCTCAAACTCCTCGGACTTGAACGCAGCTGCGTTGTCCGAGACTAGCTCGTCAGGAATGCCATAGTCTGTAAACATGTCTCGAAGCACATCAATGGCCGCCGCAGAAGTCAACGCTCCCTTGGTATTCTTCACTACAGGCCATCTAGACTTAGCGTCCACAGCCACGAAGAACGTCTGACCTCGAGTAGGCCCTGCGTAGTCAATGTGTATGCGTGACATTGGGCGCGCCGGGATACTCCAGGGTATTACATTGGCCTTGGCCGGTAACTTACGATTCTCGGCACAAGGTTGACAGGTAGCAATTAGTTCTTCAATATCTTTGTCGACTCCTGGCCACCACACATAGCTTCGCGCGATGGCTTTGGTTTTTACGATACCTTGGTGTACTTTATGTAGTAGCTCGAGGACACTTGGTCTCAAACTCTCAGGTATCACTACTCTGTTCCCATACAACAGGCATCCGTGCTGTACTGAAAGCAATTGTGGACGTATGGCTGGAATGGCAATGGCAGGTCCGTGGTGTTCCAGCCATGCTGAACTCCCTTCAGTACTCTTGACAAAATGGTGTCCTTGTGCGTTTCTTCACGTACCTTTTCCACTGCCAGTGAGGATCCTTCGGGAGCCTCCCGCAGGAACCACACATCGGACGGCTCCGGGTATTCCGGTTGCTCTGGCGCTGGTAATGGCAGTCGACTGCACATATCTGCATTTCCATGCAACTTTCCTGGGCGGAAGGTAATCTGGTACCTATAACATGCTAGAATCAGTAGCCAACGCGTCATGCGCGGCGACAACACTTCAAGCAACGGACGGCTAGGCTGCAGTAGCCCCACCAGTGGTTTGTGATCCGTGACTATCTCAAACGGTCTACCTTGCACGTAGCGATGGAATTTCCGCAAGCCGAACATTATTGACAAGAATTCCTTGTCCAGCTGGGAATAATTCTTTTCAGCCGTGTGCAAGGTACGTGACCCAAAAGCCACCGGCACCTCCGCACCGTCAGGTTCAACATGTGCTAGCACCGCTCCAACCCCGTATGGCGAGGCGTCACATGACAACCTCAAAGGCTTGTTTAGGCTGTAGTGTGCTAGTACCTGTTCCGATGACACCAGCTTCTTAGCCGCCTGGAAACATCCCTCGTGCTCGTTGGTCCAGTTCCATGGCTTATCCTTCCGGCGTAACTCGTACAGGGGCGCGAGCTTCGTTGCCATGTGCCTGATGTAGCGTTCGTAGAACGTTAAGAATCCTAAGAAGGACTCTAGTTGCTCCTTGTTCGCTGGAGAGGGTGCACTCAGCAATGCTTGAATCTTCTCATCCGTAGGGTGTAGACCCGCTGCGTCAATACGGAACCCTAAGAACTCAACGGACTTCAGGCCGAACTGACACTTCGACAATTTCAAGCGTAGTCCTGCTCCAATGATTCTTTCTAACACCGCCCGAGTCCGACTCCACAGTTCTGCTAGCGTAGCTCCTGAAATCAATACATCATCCAAGTATACGACTACGCCTTCCAAATCTTTTAACAGCGTCTCCATGAGCCGTTGAAAAATTGCCGGAGCCGATGCCAGCCCGAATGGTAATCGTTTCATCCTCAGTAAGCCTCGGTGCGTGTTGAGCGCGAGCACCCGTGACGAAGCGTCGTCTACTCGAACTTGCGTGTAAGCCCTATCCAGGTCGAGCCTTGCGAAATAACACCCTTTCGCCAAAGTCGTAAACACTTCCGTGTTAGTAGGCAGAGGATAGATCTCGGTTTTCAAAACGGTGTTGACTGTGCACGAGTAGTCTCCACACACTCGCACAGTTCCGTCGCCTTTTGCTACAAAAACCGCTGGTGTGCCCCACTTGCAGTGTGGTATCTCTTCGGCTGCTCCGTCTTCTTGCAACTGGTCCAGCGCAATGTCTGCTCTTTCCTTGAGCGCGAACGGCGGGGATCGGTGCCGACGGAAAACTGGGACTGCCCCTGGGTCTAGTTCGACCTGGACCTCTTCGCCCACGTAGGTGCCTAGCCCACTCTTGAACACGTCTTCTAGACCGTGAAGCTCGCTGGGGATGTTCAGCTCCGTAGCTTCTACTTGGTTCACTGTACTAACCTGTACTGATACGCCTAACTCGCGAAGCCAGTCTCTGCCCAGTAAGCTTGGTCCATCTGTATCCATAATGTAGAGCGGAAGGTTGTACTCCTTGCCCTCATAACCGACCTTCACGAGCGCCACCCCTTGGACTCCCAAGTCTTGTTTCGACCACGTCCGCAGCCGGTATTTGGACTCAGACATGTCCGGAGGGTCCGTTGGCCACAACCGTTGGAATGTTGACTGTCCAATCAATGAATGTTTGGAGCCTGTGTCCACCTCCATGTTCAGTGACACTCCATTCAACTCGACAGTTGCTGTGAACTCGTCATCGGTACCTTTGCTCGGCCTAGTGTGTACAGAAAAAAGATACGAGTCCACAGGCTGAGCCTGGACTAGGTTCGTATTTACTGACGACTTTGAGTCTGCCTTTCCACTAGGCTTACCCGAAGGTTTGGGCTCTCTCTCGCCTTTGCATACTCGAGCCATGTGGCCCGTTTTCTGGCATTTGTAGCAGGTTATGTTGCCCAAGCTACACTTATCGGCGAGATGTGCCTTACTACCACAGCGAAAACATTGTCCCTTACCTTGAGCGGTTTCCGAAGTAGGCTTGGCCTCAGCGCCTCCCCCCTTCTTTCCTTTGGACTTGGCCTTGTACTTACTGTCGAACTTGTTAACCACACTGGCACTGGGGTTGCCCCGCAGCACTTGGACATCACGTTGTGACGTTTCCGTCGCAATAGCCATCTCCATAGCCCTTTTAAATGTTAAGCCGTCGCCTTCCGCCAACAACTTAGTTTGTAGGGCCTGGTCCCTCACCCCAGCTATGAGCTGTTCCAACAGATTTTCGTCTAGGTCAGGAAATGCACAATGCTCGCTAAGCTTTCTCAGATTAGCGAGGAATTCCACGATCTGTTCGGATGGGCCTTGAATTCGTTTTCGAAACTTGAAACGCTGCATTCTTTTACTAGGCTTAGGGCAGTACCTCTCACCTAATAACGACAAAGCTTCCTCGAGAGTCAAGTCAGCTACATTTGTAGGCGCCGCCAAACTTCTCAGCACTCGAAATGTCTCCGAACCCACCACACAAAGAAGCAGGTTCTTCCTTTTATCTTCTGGAACTTCGAATGTTAAGAATGCGATGTTTAAGCGGTCGGCATACACGTCCAAGGATTCCTCAGAAGGCGAGAATGGTCCCACAGCATTTACCACGCCGCTGGCTAGGCCTAAGCCACGGGAATTCGTACTATTCTCTGACATCCTGTCCGTCCTCGTCGCCAATTGTTATGTATGCAATAATAAGACGGTACCCTATGCATTAGGATACTATGTTTAATAACTATAACTGTTCACGATACACTGTTTCATGGTAATACTAGTTGTTATGAAAACGTTTGTAACCGATCAACCATCCGAGGCAGCCACCTTGCGCCTCCTGTCGGCGTGCCTCCTCAGTGGCGCTACCTCTCGGTAGAATCCCAAGGGCGCTAGTTTCAAATGCCGTAAACACCACAAAGAGAGACAGATACTCTTGGTATAATGGACAGGTAACATGTGTGAGAACAGGATATCAGGCGTGCCCGTGCTGTAGCTCCTGTCAGACAAACTACACATTAAGAGAGGGAGATACTCTTGGTATAATAGACAGGTTACATGTGTGAGAACAGGATATCAGGCGTGCCCGTGCTGAAGCTCCTGTCAGACAAACTACACATTAAGAGAGGGAGATACTCTTGGTATAATAGACAGGTTACATGTGTGAGAACAGGATATCAGGCGTGCCCGTGCTGAAGCTCCTGTCAGACAAACTACACATTAAGAGAGAGAGATACTCTTGGTATAATAGACAGGTAACATGTGTGAGAACAGGATATCAGGCGTGCCCGTGCTGAAGCTCCTGTCAGACAAACTACACATTAAGAGAGAGAGATACTCTTGGTATAATAGACAGGTAACATGTGTGAGAACAGGATATCAGGCGTGCCCGTGCTGAAGCTCCTGTCAGACAAACTACACATTAAGAGAGAGAGATACTCTTGGTATAATAGACAGGTAACATGTGTGAGAACAGGATATCAGGCGTGCCCGTACTGAAGCTCCTGTCAGACGAACTACACATTAAGAGAGAGAGATACTCTTGGTATAATAGACAGGTAACATGTGTGAGAACAGGATATCAGGCGTGCCCGTGCTGTAGCTCCTGTCAGAGAAACTACACATTAAGAGAGAGAGATACTCTTGGTATAATAGACAGGTAACATGTGTGAGAACAGGATATCAGGCGTGCCCGTGCTGTAGCTCCTGTCAGACAAACTACACATTAAGAGAGAGAGAGATACTCTTGGTATAATAGACAGGTAACATGTGTGAGAACAGGATATCTGGCGTGGCCGTGCTGTAACTCCTGTCAGACAAACTACACATTAAGAGAGAGAGATACTCTTGGTATAAAACCCACGTGTTATGACCTAATACATTATCAGGACACAACACTCATATTATAAACATACACCAAATAAGATATTCAATTGATTTTATTTTTGTGTTTAGCGACGTACTCGACAACTAGTTCATATGACGTCTGGGGGCGATGGGAGGAATAGGACAAGAAGGACGTAAAGGGATCACTATAAGAGCAAAAAACCTGCCCACCACGATAAGGCAGCCTATGGGCAGGCTATTCAATATACGGAGTATTTGAAAGTATTTAAACACAGTTGGCAAATGCTTAGATATTTAAATAGATGGTAAATGATTTACCTGTCTTCCAGATAGTTCCTCAGTCCTTTCTGGAATGTTTTACTCGACACCATGTGTTCCATCATACGCAGGACACTTGCAGCTGAAAACATGGGCGAGGTTAGGACTTGACATAACTACTGTTGGCAACTAATAAACAAAAGATGATGTTCAGAATTGTAATTACGGTCTTCAAAATCGTCAAAAAACAATAGCAACTAGTTTTCAAATGGTTTGTCAATGTGCATTTGTAACTGTTGTGCATTTTTTGTCAATGCCGAATTAGAAGGAACTCCGTCTAAGGGTCCTAGCTCAAATTCTGAACAACATTATGTACTAACACACGGTGTCTATAAGGCACCGTGTGTTGGTACATACAGGATACAGCGCTATATGTGGCCAAATTTAGCAACTAACTGGTGATGATTTTATTCCGCGGTTGAAAATAGTGCTGGATATTATTGTGATATATCTTGATTTTAATTTGTTTGTTTGTTTGTTTCTTGTTGATGTGTATTTCTTTTGTTTGTGTTTGTTGTGTGTAATTTGTTGTTTGTACGTCTAAAACGTGTTCTGATTAAAATAGCGGTTTGCCTTTTTAAAAATAAATTAAATAATCTAATAAATTAAATCGGCCACGTAGTAGAGCAGCAAAGTGTATCTCGTAGGCTATTCGTGGAAGAGTAAAGCGGTAAACGGGATTATGCTAAGGCATGTAATCGGCGGAATTACTGCAGACGGCGTCGGTGGCGCCGCGACGCCACCTGACGCCGCCACACGACGCCACCGAACGTTTTGGCTTATAACGTTTACACCGTTTGTCCTACAGAAAAGACTAAAATGAATTTTCGTTCAGTTTTTAAATACAAATCGATTGATATCAATAACGTTATGATTAGATGAGCGTAGCGAAGTGGAGTGAATCTCTTATTTCAACTCGATCGGCGCTTTGTCTGTGTGTGTGTACAAAGTTTCTTCGTCGCGCACAGATCAAACGGCTTGACGGATTTGGATGAAATTTTAAGTCAACACTCGTGATCACTAATCTAGATGCTGATAGCATAACCAGAAAAATCCGTTTAGATGCCAACCTACACAAAATTAATTAGTAATAATGTCGAGTTTGAATGTTTTGATCGTCGCACATAGGTCAAACGGCTTGACAGATTTGGCTGAAATTTAATGTCAACATTTGTGACTTTGCGGCGTCGAACACTGCAGCAATAGCTGATGGGCTCTGTATTCTGTTGTCAGTCATTGGACTTACCCTTAAGGTAGATGATAGCGTCGAACACTGAAGCAATAGCTGATGGGCTCTGTGTTCTGTTGTCAGTCATTGGACTTACCCTTAAGGTAGCTGATAGCGTCGAACACTGCAGCAATAGCTGATGGGCTCAGTATTCTGTTGTCAGTCATTGGACTTACCCTTAAGGTAGCTGATAGCGTCGAACACTGCAGCAATAGCTGATGGGCTCTGTATGCTGTTGTCAGTCATGGCGTGGGTAAAAGTGGAGTCGTCCCTTCCCATGGCCAACTGAAGGGTCGTCACTACGAACTGCTCTTCTAGACGCCACGTTTTCTCCACCTACGACAAGCCACGGCTCTTTAACTGAGAGTTATACTTAACAAAGATGCAGAACAAAAAAAACAAAAAAAACGGCCAAGCCCAAAACGTAGATCATCCGTAACCAACCAAAAAGGGCACCCTCACAAATGACCATTTCAAAAGTGACTCAACATTTACAGAAGTGATATCCAATATAGTGGCCAAGTCCATTGTTTTGTTTACAATATATATATGATTATAGTAATTTAATGAAATAAACAAATATACACATGTTTCTTTTAATTAATAATTAATACAAATAAATAATAAATAATAATAATTAAAAGGTATGCCGATGAATTTGCATTCTAGAGTTTGAATGTTGTAGCCCGCCTGCATGGGCCTGGGGAATAATAGGCCCAGCCAGAGTGACTCTGCTAGTCGTAAGAGGTGACGAAAGGAGACCCTGTTTCTTACCCCCCCCCCTCTCCACTGCCCCACTGAAAATTTCTCCTCCCACTTGGCCCGCCCTCCCTTTATGACGACTCCCGCGATATAGATGGACCTGATTCGGACGACGTCATATGACCTATAAGCTGTCGAGTACGTCGTTAAAGACCACCAATAATAATAATAATTATAATTATTATTAGAATTTACAAGTCCTGAAACGTTTCTTGAAGTATATCAATTGTTAAAAGTTTGACTATAAAAGGTAAAGTAACTTTAAGTTGATCAGTTATTATGACCTTCATTGGTTTATTGTGCATAACATTAATAAAACAAGACCTAAAGCCAAATAACAAATTCATCTGCCTAGGTTTTAATTATTTATGAGGTGCGAAGTAAGGTAACCGAAGTGAAGTTTATTTATTTTAAATTTAATTAATTTATTTACTTTTTTAAATATATTTATTTTTTGGTTATTAGTTGACCCGGGTATAAAACGGGTACCCGCGATTCCAACAACCATTACCCGAACTGACCTCTTTTTAAATTGTGTCGCTTGGCTGCTGCCGACTCTTCATAAGCGAACACGTTATGTGGAACGAAATCGAACATATTCTGCCAAAACGTTTTCAAACTTCTGCCATAGTCAACAAATTGCAACCTTCGCATTCACAGCTTTTCAAATAGCAGGCGCAAATAACCAAGATGTTGGAGCGCCGTTAACACCCAACAATTCTTTCAAATAGGATAGCGTGGAGCTCAGATTTTCCTTGGTGATTTTTAGGTTACTTCACTTATTGCTAAGCACTTCAAGCCTTGATGATATCTCAAAGAGATACAGATTGTGAGATAGCAATAGCATGTTGAGAAGAGTACTACAAGCTCTACGACAAAGGCTGGCAAGTATGTCTTCAATGGATCACTAGTAATTGCTCAATAGTGGGAAATGAAACAGTCGACTACCTGGCAAAGATGGGAGCTATATTGAAACTACCTGAAAAGGCAATCTCACTGCAGTCCATCAAGTCAGCGTAGGGTACGGTCTGAAACCTGCTGAGAATGCTTTGAAGGTAGCGTTAAGAAAGCACTCTCAAGCATATCGAGCACGACCTAGGACCACCTCCAGCACGAAATGCGCGCAAAATTGAAAGCTTTTAGGTTAGGGTCGGATTCATATTTTGTATGCGAATGGTTATAAGATAATAAATAACACTGACCATTGGTAGTCCTGGTTGCCTGTTCTTGTGGCACTCTCACAACAATATTTTCCCCGGTAGTCGGATCAAACAGAGTTATAACTTCGGTGTTGTCTTCGGCTACCTCTTCAAATGACGCCATTCTGTTTCAAAACGCCGCCCTTTAAATCCAAATGCTGAAGATGCTCGCACGAAAACCTCGGGCATCTGGAGCGTGCTTGAAACGCTCAAGATTTGAGTTTCGGACCGCTAGGCATATCATTTTCAACAGGTAACGGACCAGCCCAACAATATTTTCCCCGGTAGTCGGATCAAACAGAGTTATAACTTCGGTGTTGTCTTCGGCTACCTCTTCAAATGACGCCATTCTGTTTCAAAACGCCGCCCTTTAAATCCAAATGCTGAAGATGCTCGCACGAAAACCTCGGGCATCTGGAGCGTGCTTGAAACGCTCAAGATTTGAGTTTCGGACCGCTAGGCATATCATTTTCAACAGGTAACGGACCAGCCCAAGCACGCTAAAAGTGTTTTTAACAGGTTTCGGATCGTACCCTTAGAGTTAAAGAAACAGTACGAAGTAATTGCGCGAGGGAAAAGATGGGAACCGCATATAAAGAAGGAGAAAATGAACTCAAGGAAAATTGATAAGGAAGAAAGGAGGGTATACGTGGCTAATTTCCGGATGGACACCGGCCACGACTACCTTCAAGCCCATCTGCACAAAATAGAAGTGGTGGATACAAGAACATGCCCACTCTGCAAAGAGCAAGACCAGGACGCGGAACATCTTGCGACATGACGTGTCTCCCTGACAGCAGAAAGGGATCTAATGGAGGGGCAAAATATTCCAAGAAGAAAATATGTGGCAAACCTTTATTGGGCAACTAGGCAGAGAATGGCATAAGTTCCAACTCTGGGTTTGCAAAAGAAGAAGAAAAAGAAGTAAATGTATTTTCTGCCTCTTATACTTGTCGGATTGCTTTAAAATCAACATATTTTGACGGGACGGAAATTTGGTATAATATCTCACGTTTTGCCACCATTTTGTTTGAGCATTAAGGCTTGTGTACATCCACTTTGCGTACGCGTGAAAATTATAGAAAATTATAGAAAATTATAGAAATTACGTTAGCCGTTCCCATCGAATGTTGATAATTTTCTTAAGTAAACGTAATCCAAAATTTCAATGTGCATGGTTACATGTAAATTCAATATGGCCAACTCGCTAATTTCTGGAAGTTACGTACGCTAAGTGGATGTAGACGAGCCTTTAATATTTCGAGTAATGGCGGGTTCCCATGCCCTTACGACGGACGCTGGCGTCGGACGTTGGCCAACCGTAGCCCGTAAAATTATGGACGAACGTCGAGGGGCGGTGCCCGTGATTGTTGTAAATGGCTACAATTGGCCAACGTCTGACGTAAAAGCATGAGAACCCGCTATAAATGTTTTGTAATTTTGTAACTTTTTGACCGATTTTGCCACAAATCTTATGGCGTTCAATCCACATCGAATCTTGTGGATGGCCAAACTTCCATTTGATTAGACTCTCTGTTCAACCGCTATCGCGAGATATAAATAAAGCCAAAAGGAGAAAATGCAGACGCTTCTTAACAGTACTCACTTGAGCGGTCCCAAAAGTCTGGAAGTAAGCGGCAAACCCCTCATTGATCCACACAGAAGACCACCAATGGAGAGTGACCAGGTTCCCGAACCACTGGTGGGCGTACTCGTGGGTTATGAGACACACTATTCCCTGCTTATCGCTCGTCGTTGTTTTTCCTTCCTCGAGCAGAAGCATTTCCTCCCTGGCGACAAACACGCAAGTGTGACCTTCACAAACCTCGTTGCTGGTCACGGCTGGAACGAAATAAAGGGGTTCACTAGGGGAATGTATCACCGTTTTCAGTATTCTAAAACATGCATGACACAAAAGTTTTACTTTAAGATTGAAACATTCACCTCTGAAAGTACGCAACTTATTTTTTTCTTAAATTTTCAGCCACCGGTACCGGCAATATTGCTTTTTTAATCCAATCTACGTCGCACTAAGTTTTGTAAAAAATAAATAATTGTGATCAACAATGTTTACTGTGGTTCAAAAATGTACTTTGGTCTACAACCTAAGCTACATTTAGTTGCATTATCTTTATTATTTTTTGGTTTATCATTGTTTAAATCTACCGGTTCGGCGAGTGTATTTGTACCCGTCGATTAAAAAGATGATAAACAAAGAACTAATAAAGATAAAGCAACTAAATATAGCTTAGGTTGTAGAACCAAAGTACGTTCTTGAACCGTAGTGAACATTGTTGATCACAATTTCTTATTTTTTACAAAACTTAGTGAGACGTTAAGTGGATTAAAGTAGCAATATTGCCGGTACCGGTGGCTGAAAGTTTAAGAAAAAAATAATTTTGGTATAAACAGAAGTCAATGTTTCAAGTTCAAAGTGAAACCTTTGTATGGTATGCATATTTTAGAAAACTGATAAAAATGATACAGCAGCCTTAATACCAATACTATTTTATAGATACCACAACACCAACATTTAAGATGTAATTTTGTGCAATTTTAGGAACATTTTACTCTGTAACACTATCACACATACAGAATTAACATTGTAAGAGGTCTTATATATAATATGTGTGTTGAGTAAAATGACCTAGAGTGATGTTTGTACCATCCATAGGTCTACACAGTTTATGTTCAACTATTTTTTTTTTTTTTAATTCTTATTTTATGTATATTTTCGACATGTGTATTCCTTTCATAATTAATAGCAATTAAACCCTTCATTTTATGACTGCAATTATAGGCCATATTTAAATAAACATCATAATACTTGTTTTCTGAAAGTTCCACATTAATATCTTTGGTAGTTCCAGAGATATATGTTCCAAACTGTAGCGTTACTAAAAGCGTGGGGGGGGGTTGAGGGTTTTAAATCCCCCCCCCCCCCCCCGAAACTACATCGAGAATGATTTTACTTAATTCTACATTTACTTAGTACTATATTGTAAGATCCCTTAACCACTTCAGTGTATAACAATCGCAACAAATAACATTTTCATAATATTTATATCACCCCTTCAGTCAGTAAGATAAGATACATAATTTCTTTCAATAATTCAATAACATTAATGTGTTCATCTACAACGAATATACCGTTTGCTCGAATCAGTTAAACTGAGGACACCTATAAATAAAATGAATAAATCTAATATTGCAATCTCACGTTCTGTGAGTTTAAATTTAAAAGCATGTGACTTGTGACCCCAATGTTTCACTTCATGTTCAGATTATATTGAACAACCATAAAGCATTAAAAAACACAATTTCTACGCAATTCTTATTTAAGGGCCGGTCTTACAATCTCCTAGTAAGAATGTTATTTGTAGCAATTAAGCTATTTGGAGGCTTACAAGGGTTTTGATTGGTGGTTGCCATGGAGAAAACAAGCTATTCGACGAATAAGTAGTTATTGGGACATTGTAAGACTGGACCTAAAACTATAATTAATACCTACTGTAACACTGTAACTTCAATAGAATACAAACAAACGAGTAGTGGTTCGAGTAGTATTCTTTGAGTCTAAATAAAAGGCACGAAATAATTATAGAAGTTAAAAAATGTTGCCTTTGGCGAAATGGCCTCCGGCGGCTGGGGCTTTGCCCCAGATCCCTTTCACTCCCCCTCATCTCACTTTTCCCTAATAGGCCCCTCTCCGAAATAATTCCCAGTTACGCCACTGGTTCCTAAGTAGTAAGTATAAAAAATTATATACATATCCGGGAAAATCAGTCTAATGATTAAATAGCCTAGGCCTAGGCCTATACAATACCCAAGTTTAACGCGCATAGGATGAAGGCGCCTTGATTCCAGTCGGTTGCAGACTGTGGAATACACGTACGGCAAGGGAGGGCGTGGCCAAGTGGGAGGTACAGGGTCTACTTTCCACTACTCTTACGACTAGCAGTGACATTGATTGATTGATAAATTGATTAATGGGGCTTAACGTCTCATATGTATGAAACAATGGCTAATCGAGACGATAAGCGGGTGGTAGTGAAGATAAGAAGATGATGATGAAGAATAAAGACACATCCGAATCAGATCCATTGTACGTCGCGTGAGTCGTCATACGGGAGTCCAGCAAGGGAGGGCAGGGCCAAGTGGGAGGAGCGACCTACAGTGAGACAGTGGGGGGGAAGGGAGAGGGTCTCCTTTCGTCGCCTCTTACAACTAGCAGAGTCACTCTGGTCCTATTCTTCCCTGGCCCAGATGGGCAACTAGCAGGGACACTCTGGGCAGGAAAATCCACATCCCACCTTCTCCACATCCATCCCCATAATACACCACTTATGAGAGTCAAGTTATACCTGTAGATCACCAGGCCCCAGTTTTCCATCGCTCCGGACTCAAACTGCGTCATGGCCACTTCGTCCATCTTGGGAAGAGGGAACTTGATGGCCGTGAACCCCTCGAACCACGCCAGGAGTAGAGGGCTGATCTTCAGAGAGTAGTGAGCTAGGTCGATGAGCGGAGGTTGGGCGAAGATCCTAAGGTTGGCTCCCTCGTCGCTCAGGTTGGCGAAGTCGGACACTACGAAGGCCAGGTTGTACGTGGACATGGGCGGTGTCTCTTGGAACGTGTCCCAGTACCGTCCGACGTCGGCCAAGCTGTGGGGGAACATCAGCACACAGATGACATCCAGTGTGTAACACTATGAAGGCCAGGTTGTACGTGGACATGGGTGGTGTCTCTTGGAACGTGTCCCAGTACCGTCCGACGCCGGCCAAGCTGTGGGGGAACATCAGCACACAGATGACATCCAGTGTGTAACACTATGAAAGCCAGGTTGTACGTGGACATGGGCGGTGTCTCTTGGAACGTGTCCCAGTACCGTCCGACGCCGGCCAAGCTGTGGGGGAACATCAGCACACAGATGACATCCAGTGTGTAACACTATGAAGGCCAGGTTGTACGTGGACATGGGCGGTGTCTCTTGGAACGTGTCCCAGTACCGTCCGACGCCGGCCAAGCTGTGGGGGAACATCAGCACACAGATGACATCCAGTGTGTAACACTATGAAGGCCAGGTTGTACGTGGACATGGGCGGTGTCTCTTGGAACGTGTCCCAGTACCGTCCGACGCCGGCCAAGCTGTGGGGGAACATCAGCACACAGATGACATCCAGTGTGTAACACTATGAAGGCCAGGTTGTACGTGGACATGGGCGGTGTCTCTTGGAACGTGTCCCAGTACCGTCCGACGCCGGCCAAGCTGTGGGGGAACATCAGCACACAGATGACATCCAGTGTGTAACACTATGAAGGCCAGGTTGTACGTGGACATGGGCGGTGTCTCTTGGAACGTGTCCCAGTACCGTCCGACGCCGGCCAAGCTGTGGGGGAACATCAGCACACAGATGACATCCAGTGTGTAACACTATGAAGGCCAGGTTGTACGTGGACATGGGCGGTGTCTCTTGGAACGTGTCCCAGTACCGTCCGACGCCGGCCAAGCTGTGGGGGAACATCAGCACACAGATGACATCCAGTGTGTAACACTATGAAGGCCAGGTTGTACGTGGACATGGGCGGTGTCTCTTGGAACGTGTCCCAGTACCGTCCGACGCCGGCCAAGCTGTGGGGGAACATCAGCACACAGATGACATCCAGTGTGTAACACTATGAAGGCCAGGTTGTACGTGGACATGGGCGGTGTCTCTTGGAACGTGTCCCAGTACCGTCCGACACCGGCCAAGCTGTGAGGGAACATCAGCACACAGATGACATCCAGTGTGTAACACTATGAAGGCCAGGTTGTACGTGGACATGGGCGGTGTCTCTTGGAACGTGTCTCAGTACTGTCCGACGCCGGCCAAGCTGTGGGGGAACATCAGCACACAGATGACATCCAGTGTGTAACACTATGAAGGCCAGGTTGTACGTGGACATGGGCGGTGTCTCTTGGAACGTGTCTCAGTACTGTCCGACGCCGGCCAAGCTGTGGGGGAACATCAGCACACAGATGACATCCAGTGTGTAACACTATGAAGGCCAGGTTGTACGTGGACATGGGCGGTGTCTCTTGGAACGTGTCCCAGTACCGTCCGACACCGGCCAAGCTGTGGGGGAACATCAGCACACAGATGACATCCAGTGTGTAACACTATGAAGGCCAGGTTGTACGTGGACATGGGCGGTGTCTCTTGGAACGTGTCCCAGTACCGTCCGACGCCGGCCAAGCTGTGGGGGAACATCAGCACACAGATGACATCCAGTGTGTAACACTATGAAGGCCAGGTTGTACGTGGACATGGGCGGTGTCTCTTGGAACGTGTCCCAGTACCGTCCGACGCCGGCCAAGCTGTGGGGGAACATCAGCACACAGATGACATCCAGTGTGTAACACTATGAAGGCCAGGTTGTACGTGGACATGGGCGGTGTCTCTTGGAACGTGTCTCAGTACTGTCCGACGCCGGCCAAGCTGTGGGGGAACATCAGCACACAGATGACATCCAGTGTGTAACACTATGAAGGCCAGGTTGTACGTGGACATGGGCGGTGTCTCTTGGAACGTGTCCCAGTACCGTCCGACGCCGGCCAAGCTGTGGGGGAACATCAGCACACAGATGACATCCAGTGTGTAACACTATGAAGGCCAGGTTGTACGTGGACATGGGCGGTGTCTCTTGGAACGTGTCCCAGTACCGTCCGACGCCGGCCAAGCTGTGGGGGAACATCAGCACACTGATGACATCCAGTGTGTAACACTATGAAGGCCAGGTTGTACGTGGACATGGGCGGTGTCTCTTGGAACGTGTCCCAGTACCGTCCGACGCCGGCCAAGCTGTGAGGGAACATCAGCACACAGATGACATCCAGTGTGTAACACTATGAAGGCCAGGTTGTACGTGGACATGGGCGGTGTCTCTTGGAACGTGTCCCAGTACCGTCCGACGCCGGCCAAGCTGTGGGGGAACATCAGCACACAGATGACATCCAGTGTGTAACACTATGAAGGCCAGGTTGTACGTGGACATGGGCGGTGTCTCTTGGAACGTGTCCCAGTACCGTCCGACGCCGGCCAAGCTGTGGGGGAACATCAGCACACAGATGACATCCAGTGTGTAACACTATGAAGGCCAGGTTGTACGTGGACATGGGCGGTGTCTCTTGGAACGTGTCTCAGTACTGTCCGACGCCGGCCAAGCTGTGGGGGAACATCAGCACACAGATGACATCCAGTGTGTAACACTATGAAGGCCAGGTTGTACGTGGACATGGGCGGTGTCTCTTGGAACGTGTCCCAGTACCGTCCGACGCCGGCCAAGCTGTGGGGGAACATCAGCACACAGATGACATCCAGTGTGTAACACTATGAAGGCCAGGTTGTACGTGGACATGGGCGGTGTCTCTTGGAACGTGTCCCAGTACCGTCCGACGCCGGCCAAGCTGTGGGGGAACATCAGCACACAGATGACATCCAGTGTGTAACACTATGAAGGCCAGGTTGTACGTGGACATGGGCGGTGTCTCTTGGAACGTGTCCCAGTACCGTCCGACGCCGGCCAAGCTGTGGGGGAACATCAGCACACAGATGACATCCAGTGTGTAACTCTATGAAGGCCAGGTTGTACGTGGACATGGGCGGTGTCTCTTGGAACGTGTCCCAGTACCGTCCGACGCCGGCCAAGCTGTGGGGGAACATCAGCACACAGATGACATCCAGTGTGTAACACTATGAAGGCCAGGTTGTACGTGGACATGGGCGGTGTCTCTTGGAACGTGTCCCAGTACCGTCCGACGCCGGCCAAGCTGTGGGGGAACATCAGCACACAGATGACATCCAGTGTGTAACACTATGAAGGCCAGGTTGTACGTGGACATGGGCGGTGTCTCTTGGAACGTGTCCCAGTACCGTCCGACGCCGGCCAAGCTGTGGGGGAACATCAGCACACAGATGACATCCAGTGTGTAACACTATGAAGGCCAGGTTGTACGTGGACATGGGCGGTGTCTCTTGGAACGTGTCCCAGTACCGTCAGACGCCGGCCAAGCTGTGGGGGAACATCAGCACACAGATGACATCCAGTGTGTAACACTATGAAGGCCAGGTTGTACGTGGACATGGGCGGTGTCTCTTGGAACGTGTCCCAGTACCGTCCGACGCCGGCCAAGCTGTGGGGGAACATCAGCACACAGATGACATCCAGTGTGTAACACTATGAAGGCCAGGTTGTACGTGGACATGGGCGGTGTCTCTTGGAACGTGTCTCAGTACTGTCCGACGCCGGCCAAGCTGTGGGGGAACATCAGCACACAGATGACATCCAGTGTGTAACACTATGAAGGCCAGGTTGTACGTGGACATGGGCGGTGTCTCTTGGAACGTGTCCCAGTACCGTCCGACGCCGGCCAAGCTGTGGGGGAACATCAGCACACAGATGACATCCAGTGTGTAACACTATGAAGGCTAGGTTGTACGTGGACATGGGCGGTGTCTCTTGGAACGTGTCCCAGTACCGTCCGACGCCGGCCAAGCTGTGGGGGAACATCAGCACACAGATGACATCCAGTGTGTAACACTATGAAGGCCAGGTTGTACGTGGACATGGGCGGTGTCTCTTGGAACGTGTCCCAGTACCGTCCGACGCCGGCCAAGCTGTGGGGGAACATCAGCACACAGATGACATCCAGTGTGTAACACTATGAAGGCCAGGTTGTACGTGGACATGGGCGGTGTCTCTTGGAACGTGTCCCAGTACCGTCCGACGCCGGCCAAGCTGTGGGGGAACATCAGCAGACAGATGACATCCAGTGTGTAACACTATGAAGGCCAGGTTGTACGTGGACATGGGCGGTGTCTCTTGGAACGTGTCCCAGTACCGTCCGACGCCGGCCAAGCTGTGGGGGAACATCAGCACACAGATGACATCCAGTGTGTAACACTATGAAGGCCAGGTTGTACGTGGACATGGGCGGTGTCTCTTGGAACGTGTCCCAGTACCGTCCGACGCCGGCCAAGCTGTGGGGGAACATCAGCAGACAGAAGGAAAGATAGCGAAGTCATACAACATTGATTGTTAGTATATGCAACGATTGTATTTATTTATGTATCTATTCTTTTGAAAATGATCTCGGTAAAATGGGTCCAAGTCGAACACAAAAAAACTGTTTGATAAACAGTGTGTGATACAATTTAGTAAGTGGCCCCGTATTCCCCAATCATAAAGACTTTTTATGAAATCGATTATTTGGTGTTAACGACGTGAACTAGGAGTTAAGGAGAGGATAGGCAAAGGAGACCACCTCTTCCCTTCTCCCATCTTACGATAGGCAGGGCTATAGGAATAAGTAAACGGTGACTTTGGAGCCGTCCTAGCAACGAAGCACTCAATAAATTCAAAGTGGTTCTGAATCGGCCTTGTTAATTCTAGCATCTGTCCGCAGGTTTTCGCACTGTCCTATCACTAATGCACGTGTTTCGTATTTGAAATATAGATCTTTGATTGGTTATCGCTCACTCGCCGATGGTGTTCGGAGCCTACATGGTTGGTTTAGTAACTTTAAATTAATGTCTCCCACTTTAAATGAGTCTTGTTACTGAGTGGGTAGAATCTAGTGTTGTAAAAGCTAGTTTTTAAAAGTAGCACTGTTACAGTTACAGCTAATTCATCTTTGAAAGTAACTAAGCTACTTTCAGCTATTGTAATTTGTAAGTAGCTCGCTACTTGTACAGCTACTCAAAATAGGTAGTGATGCTACTTTACAGCTACTCTCATTTTTTATAAAGGACCTGGAGTACGAACTATTTAAAGTGTTTCGAGAACGAATTTTAAATAACTTTATAATACAAGAAATTAAACTTGTTTCTTTGATAATCTAGAGCTATTGGCTATAGACTCTGTTAAGTGTTTGTTTTGAATGTACAGTTCTTAACAGATTAGGTTATCTTCTTACCAATAATCATTTTTATGTCTATGAAAATAATGTACCAAAAACTTAGAAGCCTCAAATGTATGTCTACAAAAGGTGTTATATATTATATTACATTGAAAAATTGCAAAAAAAAACAACCAGAGCAGGCCAGATCAAGAAGCTAATTTAGGCCTATATTGGATAGCGAGAAAAATGAATGGCTGAAAGGTCATCATTGCATAAGAGGAAAAAAAAAGATTACCGGCCATTTTTCGCAACAAATACTCGTTAATACTAGCTTGCTACTCGCTATTTCACTGCATTTTTAAATGTAGCGCGCTACCAGTCCCGCTACCAAAAACAGTAACATGCTCCTTGTAGCGCGCTACTTAACAAAACAGGTAGAATCTATAAATATAAATTTATTTATTTATTCTACCTCGGACACAGACGGGGAGATAATGTGGATGTGACGACCACTGGACCATAAACCAGTAATACACCAAGGGGTCATCAGATCCGTCTCAGCGTAGAGAGGTATTAACATTGTAAAGTCGCGGTACCCAAAGAAGTCAGATAGTTACTTTTTCGTTCTCAACTTAAGGGGAATGTACACTGAAAATTCTCGATTTTTGAGAAATTCCTGATTTTTTTTTTTTTGAATTTTGATTATTGATCCCTTGTTTATCATTGAACAAAGTCGTAATTGGATCCAAATGTGTTGAAAAACATGTTAGCTGCAGCAGCGTGAGCGGTTAAACCATGTTACAGCGAGCAAATCGGTGTTTCACAAGGCTTTATCTCAGTATAATTGTTTCAGCGTTTCAAACAATTCTTTTCGCTAAAACTTTTACACAAATGGACTCAGAGCATTGATGTTTTGTGTGTGTACAAACAAGATACAGATGCAGACAATCAAAAAGGGGATTTTGGAAAAAGTGTTTGGTTTAATTTTTAAAAAACGTTGAACATTTTTTTTATGAAAAATGTACTTAAAAATATAATGTTCATAATTAAAAATGTATAACTTGAGTTGTAAACAAAAAATTGAAAATCCGGTTTTTGATTGTATCAATTGCACAATCGTTAACACAAAAATAAATTCAATTTTTTTTTTTTGCAAAAAATGAGATAGTTTTAGCATTTCCCTGGTACATTGTTTATGAATGTAAAGTTTAAAAAAAAAACACAAGAAAAATTCGTTTTTGCTTTTTTTATTTTTTTTATTTTTTTCTTCAAGCAAGTTGAGGTTAATTCAAAATTTGAAGCAGTTATCTTTACAAGTGGCTGAGATACCATTTTCAGTGTACATTCCCACGAATCACTAACGTTTTCCCCGATTATCTTGTACAATTTGGTTGCGGTAAGTTTTTTGACGGTAATGTACAAGAAAACGTGCAAGCAGGTTTCCGTCTAAAAACTTAACGCAACCAAATTATACTAGATAATCAGGAAAAATGTTATGATTCGCACTTGTTAAGTTGAAAACTATTTCTGGGCGGTCCTGACTCCCCTGACACTATCTTACTTCTTGGTGTGAAAGACTTTTACTGCTTTTACTCACTGTTGGACCGGGGGGCCATCCTGAGGCATGTTGGAGATAGACTTCATGTTGCCCAGCCTGGAGATTCTGACAATGAACTTGGCTTTCAACTGCGGCTCGTCGAAGCAAGGGAAAGCTTTGCGAGCATATGTAGCTTCGAACTGAGTTGTGGCGGCAAACCTGAAGAGAAAGACGTGGCAGTTATCTTAAAAGCGTTCGGAAGAAGTCATTTTACCGCTAAAGCATTTATACCATTACTTATGCACTTCGTTGCTATGAGCGCACAAGGCCTAAAGCCACCGTTTACACACACAAGTATCATATTGATAGACTTCAAAGTTAAAAAACCCATGCCCGAAACAGGATTCGAACCCTGGACCATCTGCATTGGAAGCAGGACTAAACCCTCTAGCCTAACGAGCCACACACTTAAGAGCCGAGGCATTAGCAAGTGAATACTAATCCAGGGGATTAAGACAAGTTGGGGGACACAATCAAGTTGCCTCTTTTGACTGGCAGAGTCATGTTGGGCATGTTCTACTGCGGCCCCAGGCGAAAGGAGGCCTTGGAGGTAAGATATAAATAGAAGGAAATTGACTAAGGGTATAACTGCAAGAAGGAAGGACATATCTTTGTCGCCTATTACTCTTACGTCTGGCAGAGTCAACCTGAATTTATTATAGCATGATGGCATAATAGCCAAATGTGGGCATTTGAGAAGATGAAGAATTTATTCACCCCGGACAAGGTATTAAACTAAAACATTGGTGAGGTAGGTTCACACGATACAGTGTGCGGTAAACAAGATAACCGTTCTGAGAAGTACCTCTTTTCGCCGGATGCTGTCACATAGGTGTTCAAGTAGAAGCCCACGTTCTTGTCTGTTTTCAGCGAGCCCGTGTAGTTCATGCTCACTTCGTAGTCCTCGTCGGCCTGCAACCTGGCCTCCAACTCGATCACGTAGAAGTGTCTCAGCGTGTCCTCCGACGTCCTCACCACCGCCACCTCGCTATTGTCCGACACCCTCCTCACCGCCAGGCTGTCGTTGTGCACCTCCAGCCCGTCCTCGTGCAGACAGATGGAGCTCACGTCAGCCAAGGCGGTGAACCTGATCTCGACGCGGCCGTCGAAGGTCAAGTTCTCGGGTATGAACGGAACGAGCCACAACTTGTAGCGTGTCGGCCTCCAGTGCGGTGCCAGTCTGTAGTTGATGACGTCTCGAGGCAGCTCCGCGACCACCATGTCGCTGAACATGTCTGGCTCGGTGCTGGCTGACCAGCACCGAGCCAGCACCACCATCAACGCTACCACTCGGTACATCTGGCTCACGGCTGTGACAGACTCAACGTCTCCTACGAGTACCGCCAGGTTCATAGAGACATAAAACGTCCAGTTACCATGGTTTCAGCTCTAACAAATAAAACAGGAAGAGGAGAATGATAGTGCTGTACTTCTGCAAGGTCCGTAAGTCCCCTGGCGAGGGCTCGTCGAACTCCCAAGTTGGGAGTTCGACGAGCCTCCGCTAGGTGGCGATCGAGTAGACCTTGACTTCTTCATGTCTACGCTACCTATCGGCAAATCATTCAAGCAATTTTGAACTCCTCCGATTTCGGTGGCTCTTTTGGTAGAAGATTTTTCATATAAAATTCAACTCCGTTATTTATTCATCACGAACAGATAATATTTAACATAATATGATTGGGTGTTATAACATTTGTGTTCGAGAATGAATACAGAACATAACTATTCATTGTTTGCATAGCTTACTTTTATTTATCCTCCTTCGTAAATCAGTTTTTATAACTGAATAGGATAGACATTAAATAAATAAATAAATAAAATAAATAAAATGGAACTTCTTTGACATAATAAGAATTTGTTTACGACGCTCTTAGCAACTAAAGTGGCCGTCAACTAAAGAGTTCACTCGTGTTATGCGGAATGTCTTCCCCTTTGACCCCCACCAGTGTCTTCCCCTCCTACCCCCACCAGTGTCCGCACACGGGCGAAGACCGTCAGCTGTCAACTAAAGAGTTCACTCGTGTTATGCGGAATGTCTTCCCCTCCTACCCCCACCAGTGTCCGCACACGGGCGAAGACCGTCAGCTGTCAACTAAAGAGTTCACTCGAGTTATGCGGACTGTCTTCCCCTTTGACCCCCACCAGTGTCTTCCCCTCCTACCCCCACCAGTGTCCGCACACGGGCGAAGACCGTCAGCTGTCAACTAAAGAGTTCACTCGTGTTATGCGGAATGTCTTCCCCTTTGACCCCCACCAGTGTCTTCCCCTCCTACCCCCACCAGTGTCCGCACACGGGCGAAGACCGTCAGCTGTCAACTAAAGAGTTCACTCGTGTTATGCGGAATGTCTTCCCCTCTTACCCCCACCAGTGTCCGCACACGGGCGAAGACCGTCAGCTGTCAACTAAAGAGTTCACTCGTGTTATGCGGAATGTCTTCCCCTCCTACCCCCACCAGTGTCCGCGCACGGGCGAAGACCGTCAGCTGTCAACTAAAGAGTTCACTCGAGTTATGCGGACTGGCTTCCCCTCCTACCCCCACCAGTGTCCGCACACGGGCGAAGACCGTCAGCTGTCAACTAAAGAGTTCACTCGTGTTATGCGGAATGTCTTCCCCTTTGACCCCCACCAGTGTCCGCACACGGGCGAAGAGAGGAAATCTCTACAAGGAAAATTGATAAGGAAAAAAAGAAGGGTTAACGTGGCAAATTTCCTAATGGACACCGGCCACGACTACCTGCAAGCCCATCTGCACAAAATAGGAGTGGTGGATACGAGAATATGACCACTCTGCAAAGAACAAGACAAGGACGCGGAACATCTTGCGACATGTGTCTCTTTGACAGCAGAAAGGGATCTAATGGAGGGGCAAAAGATAGCAAGGAGGAAATATGTGGCAAACCTTTATTGGGCAACTAGGCAGAGAATGGCATAAGTTCCAACTCTGGGTGTTCGAAAGAAGAAGAAGAAGACAATAGACCGTCGAGCTGTCAACGGTCATCCAATTAAATAAACCATATTTCAATACAAATAATTTCCTTTATTCTAATAACATTAAATGTAATTATATCATTAATTATTTTACGTGAGTTGATGTTTTCAGGAAAAAACGACATAAATACGAATGTGAACGAAAAAAATAGAATAGGAAAGTTCTACGAGCATTTATCTCAACTTTAAACACAGCTCTACTCTAACTTTGTTGATTGTAAATCAACCTATTTTTTTGTTCAAATTCGTATTTATATTGTTTTTTCCTGAAAATAAATAAATTCACATTTGTTGAGTCTACCCACTTAGTAAATAAACTGATGTGCAGTGGGACACTTTATTTTAAAGCGACTAAACCAACCCTGTAGGCTCCGAACACCATCAACGAGTGAGCGATAACCAATCAAAGATCGATATTTCAAAATATCAACAATCCCTCATTGTAAGTGTTGGCCTGATGCTGCTACAACCTCCGTCTTCTCCCCCCCTGCTCACAACTCAATTTTCACCTTCCACAACAACCTTCCCTTGAGCTCCTTCCTACACCCTATCAT
Source organism: Isoperla grammatica (assembly GCA_945910005.1). NCBI lineage: Eukaryota > Metazoa > Arthropoda > Insecta > Plecoptera > Perlodidae > Isoperla > Isoperla grammatica. The sequence goes on from OX246749.1 coordinate 7,014,611, forward strand.
CACCCTCCCCTCGTCTCCCCCTGAACCTTCTGAACAGGTTGAAATCTGTATAACCTACTTCCTCGTCTGTTACCCGTCGTTCAGCCATGTCTCCGTCGCAATAACAATATCTGGTTCTTGTAACTTGACCATTGTCCAGAATGGCACCAACTAACTAGCCCGAAGGCTCCTGCAGTTCACCAGCATTGCTCTCAGTTTTCCTCTCGCTTTTTCCCCTCTATCCCTAGCACTCCCCCCCCCCCCCCCTTTCTTCCTCCCTGGACTACCTTGCCCGTCTTAACTCCCTTTTCTCCACCTGTCTATATTTTGCCACTGTCAACTCATCCTTATCTCCCCCATAGCCATTTACCCTAACCATCTCCATTCCTCTCCTGACATCCCTCTCATCTGCCTGTCTCCACCCCCTCATATCCTTTGTTCCCTCACTTCTGCCCTCTTCCAGGCCTCCTTCATCCTCCTCACAATTAGGTCCCACATGTTCACTTTGCCTTCCCTCGACAGGTGAAGCTCGTCCCTGCTCAAGTCCTCCACCTTTAATGCCTCCCTCCTCTTTCCAATACGCCTCCCTTATCCCTTTAATAACTTCCTCCACCACCCACCTTGTGGAAATGTAATGAGAACTCTTGTATGATAATCAAGATGCTTTATGAACTCCGTGTGTCTAGGTTACAATGGCTTACATGTTACTGGCCGCTGTCGATACAGCGTGCCGCTTAGCAGTACATCCCATGGCTGGGCACCCAGTGTTGCCACTCCACAACATAACACTATTACATTACCTTCTGTCAGTCTGGTTCAGCACCCTCAGAAACAACAACCTCCATCCCCCTGTCCACCGCCGCCCTGAGCTCCCGGATCATCCTTGCCATATCCTCCCTAGCATCCACCTTATGGGGAGGCGTAACAAGTGCACAGAGAGCGTTGCGAGCGATCCGGCCAACACCTCTGAATATTGGATACACACAACTTTCAACAATACGAATTTCTAAGCCGTTGGAAAGACTACTTGACTTCTTTGGAATCGATGGATATTTTCCGAATAATAATTAGTGGACTGGCTTCTAGAGGGGTTTTCGGTGACTTCTAGCAGGCGGAGCTCATGGCGGGTTCCCAAGCTCTTATGGTGGGTTCCCAAGCTCTTACGGCGGCCGTCAACGGCCTGCGTCAACGTCCGCCGTTGACGCAGGCCGTTGCGTGGGCATTCACATGCTCGACGTTTTAACGTTCAGCGTAGGCCAACGTTGACAATGTTGTTGCCGTGTGACAGCTGATAGTGACAGTTGACAGCTGGTTGTGGATTGACTGAATGAAAATAGTTCTTAGAAGAAGTACGAGAAGGTTCATTCTGAACAGGTTTCCAAAATCAGAAGAAATTATTTTTTGACAGCTTGTTGTTTGTCCATTGATTCAATTCATTTTTTTCATTGTTGTATTTTGGTGTTGCTAGCAGCCAGAGCCGGAACACTTCGTCAGACATGGGATTATTGCAATTTACTTACTGTCAACGTTCAATGTGGCCGATATTTATGACCAAATGTGATCCTTCTTCAGCTTGTTTTTATATTCTGCTGATGTAACATCGTACAGGGCTGGCTTCTTCTCAATTTCCGAAATTAAAATCTCCAAAAAAGAGTCGGCAGACGACATGTTTACAAAAGCTCGGAAGCGTGTAGGGACACAGCTTGCTAAACCAAACTTATCGTGCCAGGCGGAGATCAAGTAGACCTTGTTTTCGTGTAAATACGCAATGTAGAAGGCCGTGAGCGTCAGTAACGTCGAACGCTGGCCGTAAAAAATAGAAATAGAATCTATTCTCAACGGCCGTCAAAGAGGCGGGGCCAGCGTTGCCGTAAATGGCTACGATTGGCCAACGGCCACCGTCAACGTTCGCCGTAAGAGCTTGGGAACCGGGCATCAGTGGCCGGAACGCTCGCAGCGCTGCAGTGTAGTCGTTTGTTGTACGCCTCCCCATATCTACCTCTCTTCCTCTCATAACCCTTCTGATATGTCGTTTATGCCCACCATGGTACAAACGACATCAGCATCTATTGTTTTACCCCCCATTATCCCGGTTAGAGCTTTGGTCGTTACTCCCCCATAGGACTACACATCTATCCCCCTCCTGCGCAGAATTCGATAACCCCTCTCACCATGGAGTCACCTACCACCAATACTCCTCCCTAATTTCTTCAATCCCCTCTCTTCCACCCCGACTCCCTCCAACTCCTCCCTTCCTTTCAGCATCCTCTCACTGACTACTTCTTACTTTCCGTCCTTCGACCCATTTTATCTCTCCTTCCCTCTGCTCAATCCATTCACCTCCCTTTCCCACTCCTGTCCCAAGTGCTCCGTCTGTCTCCACCCTCCATATTCCTGCCCTCTCCCCTCCATACTCTGGTCTCATCAAAGATTCCAAACTGGTAATGAAGCGAGCGTCTCCACGAGACTCTTATGGCACTTCGTTCTGTTTTTTTGTTTTTTTTTATGTCTGTCGATAGCGGTCGAACGGAAAGTCCGATCAACTTGAAATTTGAACCATCTACAAGCCTCGATGTGGATTGAAGGTGTATAGTTTTGAAGCAAAATCGTTTGAAAAGTTAAAAGTTACACCATAGTTACTGCAAAATATTTTTCTAAAACAAAATAACGGCAAAATGTGAGATAACCATATTTTTTAAAGCTTTTTTCGTTTATTAATACATTCATTTTATGGCGATCTGATAAATATTGGCAAAGTTACACAAAAGTTACTCGAAAATATATTTCTGAAACACAGTAACAGCAAAATGTGAGGTAGCTATCTTATAGTATATGTTTGGCCGGTCACGAATATACTAATTTAAACGTGATCTGATACGTATAAGAGGCAGAAATTACATTTCAAATGCTGTCAATAACTGTTAGTAACGGTGGCGGACCGCGGCGAAAACACTAGACAGAATGACAACGAAAATTCTTAGCAACGCACATTGCACAGCACTCAACAATGTCGGGAAGTATTATAGCTATGGAAATTAGAAAAAAAATTGCAATGCGTATTCTTGAATTGTTGTTTATTGTTTGTTTTTATTTGCTTTGAGATCTTTTCGCCAGAACGTTCGTAGATATGGACGCGCTCGCTTATCAACGCGTCAAACAGAGCGTTTTCCTAGTATATAATATATATATAGATTTATTAAGCGAGCGAAGCGAGCGTCTTCACAAGACTCTTATGGCACTTCGTTCTGTTTTTGTTTGTTTTTTTATGTCTGCCGATAGCGGTTGAACGGAAAATCCGATCAACTTGAAATTTGGACTATCTACAAGCCTCGATGTGGATTGAAGGTGTATAGTTTTGAGGCAAAATCTTTTGAAAAGTTACAAAGTTACACCATAGTTACTGCAAAATATTTTTTTTAAACAAAATAACGGCAAAATGTGAGATAACCATATTTTTCAAAGCTTTTTCCGTTTATGAATAAGTTCATTTTATGGCGATCTGATAAATATTGGCAAAATTACACAAAAGTTACTCGAAAATATATTTCTGAAACACAGTAACAGCAAAATGTGAGGTTGCTATCTTATAGTAAATTTTTGGCCGGTCACGAATATACTAATGTAAACGCGATCTGATACGTATTAGTAGCAGAAATTACATTTCAATTGCTGTCAATAACGTTTAGTAACGGTGGCGGACCGCGGCGAAAACACTAGACAGAATGACAACGAAAATTCTTAGCAACGCACATTGCACTGTATTCAACAATTTTGGAAAGTATAAAAGCTATGGAAATAAGGAAAAATTTTGCAATGCGTATTCTTGAATTGTTGTTTTTATTTGCTTTGAGATCTTTTCGCCAAAACGTTCGTAGATATGGACGCGCTCGCTTATCAACGCGTCAAACAGAGCGTTTTCCTGGTGTAATGTCACACCTTTTTCCCCTCACTAACCCTATACCATCGCTTTTGCATTATTTACCCCCTGAAAGACTCGCGTAATAACATAAAGGGCACCTGTAATGTTCGTTTTACACACATTGTTTCGCACATCCCTTACTTGTATAATAAGAATTATTTCGGATTAATTTGGTTACAATTATAGATGCCAATCATAACTAAGTCTACTACATATGTTTTTAGTACACTGATGCGTAATTGCTAGTTTTACTAACAAGTTCTAATGTACGAAAATAACATTGATACAAGCGGCCATCATCGCAGTACCACGTCTTGCCGCTAGTAGCACTGGTGTCGCGTGTCGCCGCCTTCTCGTATGTTGAACATGGACCAAGGTCTACTTGATCTCCGCCTAGCGGAGGCTCGTCCCCAAGTTGGGAGTTTGACGAGCCTCCGCTAGGCGGAAATCATATAGACCTTGATCCCTGGACAAACCCTTATTTTACTTTAAAAATTTTATTTCATTTTTCTTCAGGGCATTTTATTATTTTATTTATTGATATGAATAATATAGATGCCCACTTGGTAAATCTTGGGGGGAGGATTGCCTCTGCCAACGGGCTATAAGGCCAAGCCTCAGAAGATAATAGCTACTACAACAATTCACAGAAGCTCATCTTTTTGTTTTAGCATAGACAAATAAACAGTTATTCGGGTGAACGTTGCAAAAGTCACACATTTCGTTCTAGGCCTAGTATCGACCCCAAGTGTTCACATTCAAAATGTTAATATTTACTTTATTATGGAAAACAATCTGTCTTACGATTCATCATTACGTGATGACTGTAGTTCAGGTCTTAATGCCAGTACTGTGCGTGGCTGCCGCCCTGTACCTCCAAACTGAGATGACATCAAATGTCTTGGAGGAGGTGAAGCAGGGTGATAAAGAAAACATTCTCCCGATGTGTAATACAAAACTCCAGCAATATACTATTGTCTACTGCCCGAAAACTGGCGTCGCCGGAGATGTGGGGACGAGACTACAGGAAGAGGTTACGGCTATGGGGACACCTGGCTTGAGTAAGTAGGTACCGTACACGCCTAGCTAGTGTCAGCAACAACTGGCGTCGCCGGAGATGTGGGGACGAGACTACAGGAAGAGGTTACGGCTATAAGGACACCCGGCTTGTGTAAGTAGGTACCGTACACGCCTAGCTAGTGTCAGCAACAACTGGCGTCGCCGGAGATGTGGGGACGAGACTACAGGAAGAGGTTACGGCTATGGGGACACCCGGCTTGTGTAAGTAGGTACCGTACACGCCTAGCTAGTGTCAGCAACAACTGGCGTCGCCGGAGATGTGGGGACGAGACTACAGGAAGAGGTTACGGCTATGGGGACACCCGGCTTGTGTAAGTAGGTACCGTACACGCCTAGCTAGTGTCAGCAACAACTGGCGTCGCCGGAGATGTGGGGACGAGACTACAGGAAGAGGTTACATCTATGGGTACACCCGGCTTGTGTAAGTAGGTACCGTACACGCCTAGCTAGTGTCAGCAACAACTGGCGTCGCCGGAGATGTGGGGACGAGACTACAGGAAGAGGTTACATCTATGGGTACACCCGGCTTGTGTAAGTAGGTACCGTACACGCCTAGCTAGTGTCAGCAACAACTGGCGTCGCCGGAGATGTGGGGACGAGACTACAGGAAGAGGTTACATCTATGGGGACACCTGGCTTGTGTAAGTAGGTACCGTACACGCCTTGCTAGTGTCAGCAACAACTGGCGTCGCCGGAGATGTGGGGACGAGACTACAGGAAGAGGTTACATCTATGGGGACACCCGGCTTGTGTAAGTAGGTACCGTACACGCCTAGCTAGTGTCAGCAACAACTGGCGTCGCCGGAGATGTGGGGACGAGACTACAGGAAGAGGTTACGGCTATGGAGACACCCGGCTTGTGTAAGTAGGTACCGTACACGCCTAGCTAGTGTCAGCAACAACTGGCGTCGCCGGAGATGTGGGGACGAGACTACAGGAAGAGGTTACATCTATGGGGACACCTGGCTTGAGTAAGTAGGTACCGTACACGCCTAGCTAGTGTCAGCAACAACTGGCGTCGCCGGAGATGTGGGGACGAGACTACAGGAAGAGGTTACGGCTATGGGGACACCCGGCTTGTGTAAGTAGGTACCGTACACGCCTAGCTAGTGTCAGCAACAACTGGCGTCGCCGGAGATGTGGGGACGAGACTACAGGAAGAGGTTACATCTATGGAGACACCCGGCTTGTGTAAGTAGGTACCGTACACGCCTAGCTAGTGTCAGCAACAACTGGCGTCGCCGGAGATGTGGGGACGAGACTACAGGAAGAGGTTACGGCTATGGGGACACCCGGCTTGTGTAAGTAGGTACCGTACACGCCTAGCTAGTGTCAGCAACAACTGGCGTCGCCGGAGATGTGGGGACGAGACTACAGGAAGAGGTTACGGCTATGGGGACACCTGGCTTGAGTAAGTAGGTACCGTACACGCCTAGCTAGTGTCAGCAACAACTGGCGTCGCCGGAGATGTGGGGACGAGACTACAGGAAGAGGTTACGGCTATGGGGACACCTGGCTTGAGTAAGTAGGTACCGTACACGCCTAGCTAGTGTCAGCAACAACTGGCGTCGCCGGAGATGTGGGGACGAGACTACAGGAAGAGGTTACGGCTATGGAGACACCCGGCTTGTGTAAGTAGGTACCGTACACGCCTAGCTAGTGTCAGCAACAACTGGCGTCGCCGAAGATGTGGGGACGAGACTACAGGAAGAGGTTACATCTATGGGGACACCCAGCTTGTGTAAGTAGGTACCGTACACGCCTAGCTAGTGTCAGCAACAACTGGCGTCGCCGGAGATGTGGGGACGAGACTACAGGAAGAGGTTACATCTATGGGTACACCCGGCTTGTGTAAGTAGGTACCGTACACGCCTAGCTAGTGTCAGCAACAACTGGCGTCGCCGGAGATGTGGGGACGAGACTACAGGAAGAGGTTACGGCTATAGAGACACCCGGCTTGTGTAAGTAGGTACCGTACACGCCTAGCTAGTGTCAGCAACAACTGGCGTCGCCGGAGATGTGGGGACGAGACTATAGGAAGAGGTTACGGCTATGGGGACACCTGGCTTGAGTAAGTAGGTACCGTACACGCCTAGCTAGTGTCAGCAACAACTGGCGTCGCCGGAGATGTGGGGACGAGACTACAGGAAGAGGTTACATCTATGGGTACACCCGGCTTGTGTAAGTAGGTACCGTACACGCCTAGCTAGTGTCAGCAACAACTGGCGTCGCCGGAGATGTGGGGACGAGACTACAGGAAGAGGTTACATCTATGGGTACATCCGGCTTGAGTAAGTAGGTACCGTACACGCCTAGCTAGTGTCAGCAACAACTGGCGTCGCCGGAGATGTGGGGACGAGACTACAGGAAGAGGTTACGGCTATGGGGACACCCGGCTTGTGTAAGTAGGTACCGTACACGCCTAGCTAGTGTCGGCAACAACTGGCGTCGCCGGAGATGTGGGGACGAGACTACAGGAAGAGGTTACATCTATGGGGACACCCGGCTTGTGTAAGTAGGTACCGTACACGCCTAGCTAGTGTCAGCAACAACTGGCGTCGCCGGAGATGTGGGGACGAGACTACAGGAAGAGGTTACATCTATGGGTACACCCGGCTTGTGTAAGTAGGTACCGTACACGCCTAGCTAGTGTCAGCAACAACTGGCGTCGCCGGAGATGTGGGGACGAGACTACAGGAAGAGGTTACATCTATGGGGACACCCGGCTTGTGTAAGTAGGTACCGTACACGCCTAGCTAGTGTCAGCAACAACTGGCGTCGCCGGAGATGTGGGGACGAGACTACAGGAAGAGGTTACGGCTATGGGGACACCCGGCTTGTGTAAGTAGGTACCGTACACGCCTAGCTAGTGTCAGCAACAACTGGCGTCGCCGGAGATGTGGGGACGAGACTACAGGAAGAGGTTACATCTATGGGGACACCCAGCTTGTGTAAGTAGGTACCGTACACGCCTAGCTAGTGTCAGCAACAACTGGCGTCGCCGGAGATGTGGGGACGAGACTACAGGAAGAGGTTACGGCTATGGAGACACCCGGCTTGAGTAAGTAGGTACCGTACACGCCTAGCTAGTGTCAGCAACAACTGGCGTCGCCGGAGATGTGGGGACGAGACTACAGGAAGAGGTTACGGCTATGGAGACACCTGGCTTGAGTAAGTAGGTACCGTACACGCCTAGCTAGTGTCAGCAACAACTGGCGTCGCCGGAGATGAGGGGACGAGACTACAGGAAGAGGTTACATCTATGGGTACACCCGGCTTGTGTAAGTAGGTACCGTACACGCCTAGCTAGTGTCAGCAACAACTGGCGTCGCCGGAGATGAGGGGACGAGACTACAGGAAGAGGTTACATCTATGGGGACACCCGGCTTGTGTAAGTAGGTACCGTAGCCTACACGCCTAGCTATAGTGTCAGCAACAACTGGCGTCGCCGGAGATGTGGGGACGAGACTACAGGAAGAGGTTACATCTATGGGTACACCCGGCTTGTGTAAGTAGGTACCGTACACGCCTAGCTAGTGTCAGCAACAACTGGCGTCGCCGGAGATGTGGGGACGAGACTACAGGAAGAGGTTACATCTATGGGTACACCCGGCTTGAGTAAGTAGGTACCGTACACGCCTAGCTAGTGTCAGCAACAACTGGCGTCGCCGGAGATGTGGGGACGAGACTACAGGAAGAGGTTACATCTATGGGTACACCCGGCTTGTGTAAGTAGGTACCGTACACGCCTAGCTAGTGTCAGCAACAACTGGCGTCGCCGGAGATGTGGGGACGAGACTACAGGAAGAGGTTACATCTATGGGTACACCCGGCTTGAGTAAGTAGGTACCGTACACGCCTAGCTAGTGTCAGCAACAACTGGCGTCGCCGGAGATGTGGGGACGAGACAACAGGACGAGGTTACATCTATGGGTACACCCGGCTTGAGTAAGTAGGTACCGTACACGCCTAGCTAGTGTCAGCAACAACTGGCGTCGCCGGAGATGTGGGGACGAGACAACAGGACGAGGTTACATCTATGGAGACACCCGGCTTGAGTAAGTAGGTACCGTACACGCCTAGCTAGTGTCAGCAACAACTGGCGTCGCCGGAGATGTGGGGACGAGACTACAGGAAGAGGTTACATCTATGGGTACACCCGGCTTGTGTAAGTAGGTACCGTACACGCCTAGCTAGTGTCAGCAACAACTGGCGTCGCCGGAGATGTGGGGACGAGACTACAGGAAGAGGTTACATCTATGGGTACACCCGGCTTGAGTAAGTAGGTACCGTACACGCCTAGCTAGTGTCAGCAACAACTGGCGTCGCCGGAGATGTGGGGACGAGACTACAGGACGAGGTTACATCTATGGGTACACCCGGCTTGAGTAAGTAGGTACCGTACACGCCTAGCTAGTGTCAGCAACAACTGGCGTCGCCGGAGATGTGGGGACGAGACAACAGGACGAGGTTACATCTATGGGTACACCCGGCTTGAGTAAGTAGGTACTGTACACGCCTAGCTAGTGTCAGCAACAACTGGCGTCGCCGGAGATGAGGGGACGAGACTACAGGAAGAGGTTACATCTATGGGGACACCCGGCTTGTGTAAGTAGGTACCGTAGCCTACACGCCTAGCTATAGTGTCAGCAACAACTGGCGTCGCCGGAGATGTGGGGACGAGACTACAGGAAGAGGTTACATCTATGGGTACACCCGGCTTGTGTAAGTAGGTACCGTACACGCCTAGCTAGTGTCAGCAACAACTGGCGTCGCCGGAGATGTGGGGACGAGACTACAGGAAGAGGTTACATCTATGGGTACACCCGGCTTGTGTAAGTAGGTACCGTACACGCCTAGCTAGTGTCAGCAACAACTGGTGTCGCCGGAGATGTGGGGACGAGACTACAGGAAGAGGTTACATCTATGGGTACATCCGGCTTGTGTAAGTAGGTACTGTACACGCCTAGCTAGTGTCAGCAACAACTGGCGTCGCCGGAGATGTGGGGACGAGACTACAGGAAGAGGTTACATCTATGAGGACACCCGGCTTGAGTAAGTAGGTACCGTACACGCCTAGCTAGTGTCAGCAACAACTGGCGTCGCCGGAGATGTGGGGACGAGACTACAGGAAGAGGTTACATCTATGGGGACACCCGGCTTGTGTAAGTAGGTACCGTACACGCCTAGCTAGTGTCAGCAACAACTGGCGTCGCCGGAGATGTGGGGACGAGACTACAGGAAGAGGTTACATCTATGGGGACACCCGGCTTGTGTAAGTAGGTACCGTAGCCTACACGCCTAGCTATAGTGTCAGCAACAACTGGCGTCGCCGGAGATGTGGGGACGAGACTACAGGAAGAGGTTACATCTATGGGTACACCCGGCTTGTGTAAGTAGGTACCGTACACGCCTAGCTAGTGTCAGCAACAACTGGCGTCGCCGGAGATGTGGGGACGAGACTACAGGAAGAGGTTACATCTATGAGGACACCCGGCTTGTGTAAGTAGGTACCGTACACGCCTAGCTAGTGTCAGCAACAACTGGCGTCGCCGGAGATGTGGGGACGAGACTACAGGAAGAGGTTACATCTATGAGGACACCCGGCTTGTGTAAGTAGGTACCGTACACGCCTAGCTAGTGTCAGCAACAACTGGCGTCGCCGGAGATGTGGGGACGATAGTTGATAGTTGATAGTAATTTATTGTACATAGATCCACAAGGATATTATACATGGTCAAGATCTATCTATTCTAAGCTACCATAATTATCTATGGCGTACAAATAAGATGCATGATAAAAAGGTAAAAATGCTTAAAAGCAAAAGTATCACAGATTTAACAAACAGTTACATAATTAATTAATTAATTAATTAATTTAAACTACAGGAAGAGGATAAGGCCATGGGGACACACTGGCTTAAGTAGACCGCCACTCGTCGTCTAGATTATCCAAGTTGTAACAATATGGGACGTAAAGCCCAACTATCAATTACCGCTTAGTACATTAATGATGGGTAAAAGTTTCACATACACTCGCCGTACTTGTAGATTAAAACAATGATAAACCAAAAAAACAATAAAGATAATTTAACTAAATATAATTTAAGTCCTAGACCAAAGTACGTTCTTGAACCGCAAAAAACATTGTTGACCACTATTACCCATATCTTTTACAGAACTTAGTGCGACGTTAAGTTATTTAAATTAGCAATATTTTCCGTTACCGCTGGCTGAAAAATTAAGAAGAAAAAGAACAAATGTTCATATTTTCAGCGGTCAATGTTTCAATTTCAAAGTTAAACCTTTGTATGGGGACACCATATTTTTTTTAGCATATTTTAGAAAGGTGAAAACGGTGATGTTCATCCCCCTTTGCTTTGGTTTCAGCCCTGCTGGGGTTGCAGGATCTAGACCAGATGAGGCTCTAGACCGCTCAAGAGTCAATCATTGGGGGGTTGTTTCTTAACGGTGATGTTCATCCCCCATTGCTTTGGTTTCAGCCCTGCTGGGGGTGCAGCATGTAGACCAGATGGGGCTCTAGACCGCTCAAGAGTCAATCATTGGGGGGTTGTTTCTTAACGGTGATGTTCATCCCCCATTGCTTTGGTTTCAGCCCTGCTGGGGGTGCAGCATGTAGACCAGATGGGGCTCTAGACCGCTCAAGAGTCAATCATTGGGGGGTTGTTTCTTAACGGTGATGTTCATCCCCCATTGCTTTGGTTTCAGCCCTGCTGGGGGTGCAGCATGTAGACCAGATGGGGCTCTAGACCGCTCAAGAGTCAATCATTGGGGGGTTGTTTCTTAACGGTGATGTTCATCCCCCATTGCTTTGGTTCCAGCCCTGCTGGGGTTGCAGCATGTAGACCAGATGGGGCTCTAGACCGCTCAAGAGTCAATCATTGGGGGGTTATTTCTTAACGGTGATGTTCATCCCCCATTGCTTTGGTTCCAGCCCTGCTGGGGGTGCACGATGTAGACCAGATGGGGCTCTAGACCGCTCAAGAGTCAATCATTGGGGGGTTATTTCTTAACGGTGATGTTCATCCCCCATTGCTTTGGTTTCAGCTGTGCTGGGGTTGCAGGATGAAGACCAGATGAAGCTCTTTGTCCACGGTTTGAACGAGACAGCTCAAGAGTCAATCATTGGGGTGGTGTTTGTTAACGGTGACCAAGCCGACACGAAACACTACGAATACAATATCGTAACCGTCCAACGTTCTTTGTTTGGTAAGATTCCTTCCATTTTCCTTCGGCATTCTCCTCGCAGTCGGCTCATACATGGTCCGTTAATCTCCTTGCTCGTCCAACTCCCAAGTAAGGTCGTCCTATCCATTTCCACAGTGTTCTAAAAATCACATGTTATTCAAAATGGCGAATCGTTCAGAAAAACAAATTAAGAGGTCTTTAAAAACTATCTGTTTCAAAACCGCATAACTTTTTATTGAAATTGAAAATTGAAAACACACCGAATGAGCCTACACTACAGTGAAGTGTGTTAGTGTACGTAAATCAAACGCCTTACACTTATCTACACTTAATACCCAAATGCCTTTTACAGCGAATGAGCCTGCACTTAAGTGTGTTAGTGTAGGTAAAACAAACGCCTTTCACTTATCTACACTTAATACCCAAACGCCTTGTACAGCGAATGAGCCTGCACTAAAGTGTGTTAGTGTAGGTAAAACAAACGCCTTACACTTATCTACACTTAATACCCAAACGTCTTTTACAGCGAATGAGCCTCCACTAAAGTGTGTTAGTGTAGGTAAATCAAACGCCTTACACTTAACTACACTTATACCCAAACGCCTTGTACAGCGAATGAGCCTGCACTAAAGTGTGTTAGTGTAGGTAAAACAAACGCCTTTCACTTATCTACACTTAATACCCAAACGCCTTTTACAGCGAGTGAGCCTCCACTAAAGTGTGTCAGTGTAGGTAAAACAAACGCCTTACACTTAACTACACATACCCAAACGCCTTGTACAGCGAATGAGCCTACACTACAGTGTGTTAGTGTAGGTAAAACAAACGCCTTACACTTAACTACACTTATACCCAAACGCCTTGTACAGCGAATGAGCCTGCACTAAAGTGTGTTAGTGTAGGTAAAACAAACGCCTTACACTTATCTACACTTAATACCCAAACGTCTTTTACAGCGAATGAGCCTCCACTAAAGTGTGTTAGTGTAGGTAAAACAAACGCCTTACACTTAACTACACTTATACCCAAACGCCTTTTACAGCGAGTGAGCCTCCACTAAAGTGTGTCAGTGTAGGTAAAACAAACGCCTTACACTTAACTACACTTAAGGCGCGTCTCCGCTGCGTCGGCAAAAGCCGCTCGGCCTGGCCGCGCGGCTTTTGCCGACGCAGTGGAGACGTGTCCGTCGGCCAGGCCGAGCGGCCTAAAAAGCCGATCGGCAGGCCGAATCGTTTCCCGACTAATGTCGGTAAATATCAAAGGAAATCGTGCCGAATGCCTTGTCGAGCTCAAGGAACCAATCGGGGTGGTATGGTGGAAGGGGTAGATTTGAACACGCGCAACTTAAAATATAAACCCAACATTGCCTATCGTGGGTCCAACTTCCACCCCTAGTGCATGCATTGTCATTGACTGGCAATTGGACGCTGACTGAGTGACAAAGGGATTACACATGCACACATGCAGTTGTAGTACACCTGAAGTTGAAGTTTGTATCCTGTTTACCGATTTTGGGTCGAATTGAATCCAATAAATATTGGAAATTACAACTTGACGTTCTAAAAAAGTTTATAAAAACCCCATTGCACCTATATTCGAGTTCGAGGATTAACGGATCAATATCAGACATTTATTAGATCACCCTTGCACTGTATCTGTCCCTACTGCGGAAACTCGGATGACCCAAAAGCGTGGTTTACGGCGTTTTTTATTTGCTGCAACAATTATAAATGCTACTGAGGCTATGAGTAAGTCTCGTCGTCATACATTTTCTCTTGTAGTGCCGAACGCAGTGGAGACGGTCAAGCATTCGGCTTTAGCCGCGCGGCTTTTGCCACGCGGCCTGGACCCCTATTCTGTAACTTTTTTTCGTAGGTCCTGATATGGTTTCTGCCTGAATTCGACGTTGATCGGATAATTGCGATTTTGTAACTTTTTTGGTGCCCGTTTCCGCCTGAATCCATTTCCGTGGTCCTGATATGGTTTCAGTAACTTTTTTACTGGTGAAACGAAATCAGCCGTAATATTAAGCATGGATAATAACTGTTGACGCGTGATATTGTACTGCAAACTGCATTCAATAATTATGTTCCATTATAATGAGTGAAAAACAACAATAAACAACGTATTTACTGTTCATTTGAGGCAGTCTTTATTATTCGAAAATGTCAGCCGGCGCCGCGGTCTAGTGACGCCCGCCATTAGAGAAATATTACGTAAACAACTCTAGCCTAGGCCTATTGCATCACTAGGACTGCCGTATTACTAAGCCGATACATATAAATTCAGTGTTAAGACATAATAAGATATTGGCGTAGGCCTAGGCATTACCTTGTAGGCTTTCTAGAACATAGAGAAATTCCTAGAATAGAGAAATATGGCATTCTAGGTTGCTTCTTGTGTTGTAAAAGACGCGTTCATGTAACTGTGTAGGGTTATGTTTGTTTTGATTTGAGCCGTGTTGCAGTGATCACGGCCCTCTAAATCATGATATTGTCTGTTTCTGATTGGCTTAACGCCTCGGTGGCTCAGTCGCCTTGTGACGTCCTCCCAAAGCGTACATACACATTTCAGGCGCTGTTATAGAATCGCTATTTTGTTCATCTTTGGCGACGGCTGAAACGGGCAAATAATTTCTGCCTGCATTCGTTTCGGCTGCTTTCATTTCAGGCAGAAATGGAAAAGTTACCGAATAGGGGTCCAGGCCGATCGGCCAAGCCGACGCAGTGGAGACGCGCCTTACCCAAACGCCTTTTACAGCGAGTGAGCCTCCACTAAAGTGTGTTAGTGTAGGTAAAACAAACGAGCCTATTGTGGCCTCCATTGTGAATACACCCTATATTTGTTTGATGTGTTGTTCTGTTATAGTGATGCCTAAGAAGAAGCTGGTAATGTGCTGTCAACTTCTGGTGGACTTTGCCATAATGGGCGTGGCGGCCCCGAGCTCCCTGGACTTTACCTTTCAAGTAACGTATACTCATTTTATTGATTCACATATTTTAATGCGCTGTTTAGTCATTGTTCTTTATGGAGCATTGATGGTCCTGCATACCCGCAATGTTATTACGTCGTGTTGTTATTTATTACGATTCAGAAATGTCTACATCTATTTAGACACATACACACACATACTTTTAGAGTCTACCCGTCTCAGTAACGAAACTGATTTTCAGTGGGGGACTTTAATTTAAAGAGACTAAACCACAATTTTTTTTTGTGAAGAAGGACGTACCGGAAAGTGAACAAAATTGATGCTAAATTTGGTGGTTACATCTATATTCGTTTGGGGCCCACAGACCGACAAGAAATTAGCCAGTAGTAGTAGTAGTAGTAGTGGTTTATAATGATCTTCACGGCTTAATACCTTCCTTACGCAACATCCGATCGGAATTAAATTTGAAATGTGTAGTCTCGTGGTAAAAGACCACCGACTACAGACAATTTGAGGTTTCCATCTATTACGGTTTTGAGTCGGCAACATCGTGTTAAGTGCACTTCGATGCTTGCAGTAAGAGTCGCGTAGTGGAAGCTCGCACATGGCTTGGCCCGGCGCGCTACCGCGCCCCTAGATGCAGTAAGAGTCGCGTAGTGGAAGCTCGCACATGGCTTGGCCCGGCGCGCTACCGCGCCCCTAGATGCAGTAAGAGTCGCGTAGTGGAAGCTCGCACATGGCTTGGCCCGGCGCGCTACCCCGCGCCTAGATGCAGTAAGAGTCGCGTAGTGGAAGCTCGCACATGGCTTGGCCCGGCGCGCTACCGCGCCCCTAGATGCAGTAAGAGTCGCGTAGTGGAAGCTCGCACATGGCTTGGCCCGGCGCGCTACCCCGCGCCTAGATGCAGTAAGAGTCGCGTAGTGGAAGCTCGCACATGGCTTGGCCCGGCGACTACCCCGCGCCTAGATGCAGTAAGAGTCGCGTAGTGGAAGCTCGCACATGGCTTGGCCCGGCGCGCTACCCCGCGCCTAGATGCAGTAAGAGTCGCGTAGTGGAAGCTCGCACATGGCTTGGCCCGGCGCGCTACCGCGCCCCTAGATGCAGTAAGAGTCGCGTAGTGGAAGCTCGCACATGGCTTGGCCCGGCGCGCTACCCCGCCCCTAGATGCAGTAAGAGTCGCGTAGTGGAAGCTCGCACATGGCTTGGCCCGGCGCGCTACCGCGCCCCTAGATGCAGTAAGAGTCGCGTAGTGGAAGCTCGCACATGGCTTGGCCCGGCGCGCTACCCCGCGCCTAGATGCAGTAAGAGTCGCGTAGTGGTAGCTCGCACATGGCTTGGCCCGGCGCGCTACCCCGCGCCTAGATGCAGTAAGAGTCGCGTAGTGGAAGCTCGCACATGGCTTGGCCCGGCGCGCTACCCCGCGCCTAGATGCAGTAAGAGTCGCGTAGTGGTAGCTCGCACATGGCTTGGCCCGGCGCGCTACCCCGCGCCTAGATGCAGTAAGAGTCGCGTAGTGGTAGCTCGCACATGGCTTGGCCCGGCGCGCTACCGCGCCCCTAGATGCAGTAAGAGTCGCGTAGTGGAAGCTCGCACATGGCTTGGCCCGGCGCGCTACCCCGCCCCTAGATGCAGTAAGAGTCGCGTAGTGGTAGCTCGCACATGGCTTGGCCCGGCGCGCTACCCCGCGCCTAGATGCAGTAAGAGTCGCGTAGTGGTAGCTCGCACATGGCTTGGCCCGGCGCGCTACCCCGCGCCTAGATGCAGTAAGAGTCGCGTAGTGGTAGCTCGCACATGGCTTGGCCCGGCGCGCTACCCCGCGCCTAGATGCAGTAAGAGTCGCGTAGTGGTAGCTCGCACATGGCTTGGCCCGGCGCGCTACCCCGCCCCTAGATGCAGTAAGAGTCGCGTAGTGGAAGCTCGCACATGGCTTGGCCCGGCGCGCTACCCCGCGCCTAGATGCAGTAAGAGTCGCGTAGTGGTAGCTCGCACATGGCTTGGCCCGGCGCGCTACCCCGCCCCTAGATGCAGTAAGAGTCGCGTAGTGGAAGCTCGCACATGGCTTGGCCCGGCGCGCTACCCCGCGCCTAGATGCAGTAAGAGTCGCGTAGTGGAAGCTCGCACATGGCTTGGCCCGGCGCGCTACCCCGCGCCTAGATGCAGTAAGAGTCGCGTAGTGGTAGCTCGCACATGGCTTGGCCCGGCGCGCTACCCCGCGCCTAGATGCAGTAAGAGTCGCGTAGTGGAAGCTCGCACATGGCTTGGCCCGGCGCGCTACCCCGCGCCTAGATGCAGTAAGAGTCGCGTAGTGGAAGCTCGCACATGGCTTGGCCCGGCGCGCTACCCCGCGCCTAGATGCAGTAAGAGTCGCGTAGTGGTAGCTCGCACATGGCTTGGCCCGGCGCGCTACCCCGCGCCTAGATGCAGTAAGAGTCGCGTAGTGGAAGCTCGCACATGGCTTGGCCCGGCGCGCTACCCCGCGCCTAGATGCAGTAAGAGTCGCGTAGTGGTAGCTCGCACATGGCTTGGCCCGGCGCGCTACCCCGCGCCTAGATGCAGTAAGAGTCGCGTAGTGGTAGCTCGCACATGGCTTGGCCCGGCGCGCTACCCCGCGCCTAGATGCAGTAAGAGTCGCGTAGTGGAAGCTCGCACATGGCTTGGCCCGGCGCGCTACCCCGCGCCTAGATGCAGTAAGAGTCGCATAGTGGAAGCTCGCACATGGCTTGGCCCGGCGCGCTACCGCGCCCCTAGATGCAGTAAGAGTCGCGTAGTGGAAGCTCGCACATGGCTTGGCCCGGCGCGCTACCCCGCGCCTAGATGCAGTAAGAGTCGCATAGTGGTAGCTCGCACATGGCTTGGCCCGGCGCGCTACCGCGCCCCTAGATGCAGTAAGAGTCGCGTAGTGGTAGCTCGCACATGGCTTGGCCCGGCGCGCTACCCCGCCCCTAGATGCAGTAAGAGTCGCGTAGTGGAAGCTCGCACATGGCTTGGCCCGGCGCGCTACCGCGCCCCTAGATGCAGTAAGAGTCGCATAGTGGTAGCTCGCACATGGCTTGGCCCGGCGCGCTACCCCGCCCCTAGATGCAGTAAGAGTCGCATAGTGGTAGCTCGCACATGGCTTGGCCCGGCGCGCTACCGCGCCCCTAGATGCAGTAAGAGTCGCGTAGTGGTAGCTCGCACATGGCTTGGCCCGGCGCGCTACCCCGCCCCTAGATGCAGTAAGAGTCGCGTAGTGGTAGCTCGCACATGGCTTGGTCCGGCGCGCTACCGCGCCCCTAGATGCAGTAAGAGTCGCGTAGTGGAAGCTCGCACATGGCTTGGCCCGGCGCGCTACCCCGCCCCTAGATGCAGTAAGAGTCGCGTAGTGGTAGCTCGCACATGGCTTGGCCCGGCGCGCTACCCCGCGCCTAGATGCAGTAAGAGTCGCGTAGTGGAAGCTCGCACATGGCTTGGCCCGGCGCGCTACCCCGCGCCTAGATGCAGTAAGAGTCGCGTAGTGGTAGCTCGCACATGGCTTGGCCCGGCGCGCTACCCCGCGCCTAGATGCAGTAAGAGTCGCGTAGTGGTAGCTCGCACATGGCTTGGCCCGGCGCGCTACCCCGCGCCTAGATGCAGTAAGAGTCGCGTAGTGGTAGCTCGCACATGGCTTGGCCCGGCGCGCTACCGCGCCCCTAGATGCGGTAAGAGTCGCGTAGTGGTAGCTCGCACATGGCTTGGCCCGGCGCGCTACCCCGCGCCTAGATGCAGTAAGAGTCGCGTAGTGGTAGCTCGCACATGGCTTGGCCCGGCGCGCTACCCCGCGCCTAGATGCAGTAAGAGTCGCGTAGTGGTAGCTCGCACATGGCTTGGCCCGGCGCGCTACCCCGCGCCTAGATGCAGTAAGAGTCGCGTAGTGGAAGCTCGCACATGGCTTGGCCCGGCACGCTACCCCGCGCCTAGATGCAGTAAGAGTCGCGTAGTGGTAGCTCGCACATGGCTTGGCCCGGCACGCTACCCCGCCCCTAGATGCAGTAAGAGTCGCGTAGTGGTAGCTCGCACATGGCTTGGCCCGGCGCGCTACCCCGCCCCTAGATGCAGTAAGAGTCGCGTAGTGGTAGCTCGCACATGGCTTGGCCCGGCGCGCTACCCCGCGCCCCTAGATGCAGTAAGAGTCGCGTAGTGGAAGCTCGCACATGGCTTGGCCCGGCGCGCTACCCCGCGCCTAGATGCAGTAAGAGTCGCGTAGTGGTAGCTCGCACATGGCTTGGCCCGGCGCGCTACCCCGCGCCTAGATGCAGTAAGAGTCGCGTAGTGGTAGCTCGCACATGGCTTGGCCCGGCGCGCTACCCCGCGCCTAGATGCAGTAAGAGTCGCGTAGTGGAAGCTCGCACATGGCTTGGCCCGGCGCGCTACCCCGCGCCTAGATGCAGTAAGAGTCGCGTAGTGGTAGCTCGCACATGGCTTGGCCCGGCGCGCTACCCCGCGCCTAGATGCAGTAAGAGTCGCGTAGTGGTAGCTCGCACATGGCTTGGCCCGGCGCGCTACCCCGCGCCTAGATGCAGTAAGAGTCGCGTAGTGGAAGCTCGCACATGGCTTGGCCCGGCGCGCTACCCCGCGCCTAGATGCAGTAAGAGTCGCGTAGTGGAAGCTCGCACATGGCTTGGCCCGGCGCGCTACCCCGCGCCTAGATGCAGTAAGAGTCGCGTAGTGGTAGCTCGCACATGGCTTGGCCCGGCGCGCTACCCCGCGCCTAGATGCAGTAAGAGTCGCGTAGTGGAAGCTCGCACATGGCTTGGCCCGGCGCGCTACCCCGCCCCTAGATGCAGTAAGAGTCGCGTAGTGGAAGCTCGCACATGGCTTGGCCCGGCGCGCTACCCCGCCCCTAGATGCAGTAAGAGTCGCGTAGTGGTAGCTCGCACATGGCTTGGCCCGGCGCGCTACCCCGCGCCTAGATGCAGTAAGAGTCGCGTAGTGGAAGCTCGCACATGGCTTGGCCCGGCGCGCTACCCCGCGCCTAGATGCAGTAAGAGTCGCGTAGTGGAAGCTCGCACATGGCTTGGCCCGGCGCGCTACCCCGCGCCTAGATGCAGTAAGAGTCGCGTAGTGGAAGCTCGCACATGGCTTGGCCCGGCGCGCTACCGCGCCCCTAGATGCAGTAAGAGTCGCGTAGTGGAAGCTCGCACATGGCTTGGCCCGGCGCGCTACCCCGCGCCTAGATGCAGTAAGAGTCGCGTAGTGGTAGCTCGCACATGGCTTGGCCCGGCGCGCTACCCCGCGCCTAGATGCAGTAAGAGTCGCGTAGTGGAAGCTCGCACATGGCTTGGCCCGGCGCGCTACCCCGCGCCTAGATGCAGTAAGAGTCGCGTAGTGGAAGCTCGCACATGGCTTGGCCCGGCGCGCTACCCCGCGCCTAGATGCAGTAAGAGTCGCGTAGTGGAAGCTCGCACATGGCTTGGCCCGGCGCGCTACCCCGCCCCTAGATGCAGTAAGAGTCGCGTAGTGGTAGCTCGCACATGGCTTGGCCCGGCGCGCTACCCCGCGCCTAGATGCAGTAAGAGTCGCGTAGTGGTAGCTCGCACATGGCTTGGCCCGGCGCGCTACCCCGCGCCTAGATGCAGTAAGAGTCGCGTAGTGGAAGCTCGCACATGGCTTGGCCCGGCGCGCTACCGCGCCCCTAGATGCAGTAAGAGTCGCGTAGTGGAAGCTCGCACATGGCTTGGCCCGGCGCGCTACCCCGCGCCTAGATGCAGTAAGAGTCGCGTAGTGGAAGCTCGCACATGGCTTGGCCCGGCGCGCTACCGCGCCCCTAGATGCAGTAAGAGTCGCGTAGTGGCAGCTCGCACATGGCTTGGCCCGGCGCGCTACCGCGCCCCTAGATGCAGTAAGAGTCGCGTAGTGGTAGCTCGCACATGGCTTGGCCCGGCGCGCTACCGCGCCCCTAGATGCAGTAAGAGTCGCGTAGTGGAAGCTCGCACATGGCTTGGCCCGGCGCGCTACCGCGCCCCTAGATGCAGTAAGAGTCGCGTAGTGGTAGCTCGCACATGGCTTGGCCCGGCGCGCTACCGCGCCCCTAGATGCAGTAAGAGTCGCGTAGTGGCAGCTCGCACATGGCTTGGCCCGGCGCGCTACCGCGCCCCTAGATGCAGTAAGAGTCGCGTAGTGGTAGCTCGCACATGGCTTGGCCCGGCGCGCTACCGCGCCCCTAGATGCAGTAAGAGTCGCGTAGTGGTAGCTCGCACATGGCTTGGCCCGGCGCGCTACCCCGCGCCTAGATGCAGTAAGAGTCGCGTAGTGGAAGCTCGCACATGGCTTGGCCCGGCGCGCTACCCCGCGCGCCTAGATGCAGTAAGAGTCGCGTAGTGGAAGCTCGCACATGGCTTGGCCCGGCGCGCTACCCCGCGCCTAGATGCAGTAAGAGTCGCGTAGTGGAAGCTCGCACATGGCTTGGCCCGGCGCGCTACCCCGCGCCTAGATGCAGTAAGAGTCGCGTAGTGGTAGCTCGCACATGGCTTGGCCCGGCGCGCTACCCCGCCCCTAGATGCAGTAAGAGTCGCGTAGTGGAAGCTCGCACATGGCTTGGCCCGGCGCGCTACCCCGCGCCTAGATGCAGTAAGAGTCGCGTAGTGGAAGCTCGCACATGGCTTGGCCCGGCGCGCTACCCCGCGCCTAGATGCAGTAAGAGTCGCGTAGTGGAAGCTCGCACATGGCTTGGCCCGGCGCGCTACCCCGCCCCTTGATGCAGTAAGAGTCGCGTAGTGGTAGCTCGCACATGGCTTGGCCCGGCACGCTACCCCGCCCCTAGATGCAGTAAGAGTCGCGTAGTGGAAGCTCGCACATGGCTTGGCCCGGCGCGCTACCCCGCGCCTAGATGCAGTAAGAGTCGCGTAGTGGAAGCTCGCACATGGCTTGGCCCGGCGCGCTACCCCGCGCCTAGATGCAGTAAGAGTCGCGTAGTGGAAGCTCGCACATGGCTTGGCCCGGCACGCTACCCCGCCCCTAGATGCAGTAAGAGTCGCGTAGTGGTAGCTCGCACATGGCTTGGCCCGGCGCGCTACCCCGCGCCTAGATGCAGTAAGAGTCGCGTAGTGGTAGCTCGCACATGGCTTGGCCCGGCGCGCTACCCCGCGCCTAGATGCAGTAAGAGTCGCGTAGTGGAAGCTCGCACATTGCTTGGCCCGGCGCGCTACCCCGCCCCTAGATGCAGTAAGAGTCGCGTAGTGGTAGCTCGCACATGGCTTGGCCCGGCGCGCTACCCCGCGCCTAGATGCAGTAAGAGTCGCGTAGTGGAAGCTCGCACATGGCTTGGCCCGGCGCGCTACCCCGCGCCTAGATGCAGTAAGAGTCGCGTAGTGGAAGCTCGCACATGGCTTGGCCCGGCGCGCTACCGCGCCCCTAGATGCAGTAAGAGTCGCGTAGTGGTAGCTCGCACATGGCTTGGCCCGGCGCGCTACCCCGCGCCTAGATGCAGTAAGAGTCGCGTAGTGGTAGCTCGCACATGGCTTGGCCCGGCGCGCTACCCCGCCCCTAGATGCAGTAAGAGTCGCGTAGTGGTAGCTCGCACATGGCTTGGCCCGGCGCGCTACCCCGCCCCTAGATGCAGTAAGAGTCGCGTAGTGGAAGCTCGCACATGGCTTGGCCCGGCGCGCTACCGCGCCCCTAGATGCAGTAAGAGTCGCGTAGTGGTAGCTCGCACATGGCTTGGCCCGGCGCGCTACCCCGCGCCTAGATGCAGTAAGAGTCGCGTAGTGGTAGCTCGCACATGGCTTGGCCCGGTGCGCTACCCCGCGCCCCTAGATGCAGTAAGAGTCGCGTAGTGGTAGCTCGCACATGGCTTGGCCCGGCGCGCTACCGCGCCCCTAGATGCAGTAAGAGTCGCGTAGTGGAAGCTCGCACATGGCTTGGCCCGGCGCGCTACCCCGCGCCCCTAGATGCAGTAAGAGTCGCGTAGTGGTAGCTCGCACATGGCTTGGCCCGGCGCGCTACCCCGCGCCTAGATGCAGTAAGAGTCGCGTAGTGGAAGCTCGCACATGGCTTGGCCCGGCGCGCTACCGCGCCCCTAGATGCAGTAAGAGTCGCGTAGTGGTAGCTCGCACATGGCTTGGCCCGGCGCGCTACCCCGCGCCTAGATGCAGTAAGAGTCGCGTAGTGGAAGCTCGCACATGGCTTGGCCCGGCGCGCTACCCCGCGCCTAGATGCAGTAAGAGTCGCGTAGTGGAAGCTCGCACATGGCTTGGCCCGGCGCGCTACCCCGCGCCTAGATGCAGTAAGAGTCGCGTAGTGGAAGCTCGCACATGGCTTGGCCCGGCGCGCTACCCCGCGCCTAGATGCAGTAAGAGTCGCGTAGTGGAAGCTCGCACATGGCTTGGCCCGGCGCGCTACCCCGCGCCTAGATGCAGTAAGAGTCGCGTAGTGGAAGCTCGCACATGGCTTGGCCCGGCGCGCTACCCCGCGCCTAGATGCAGTAAGAGTCGCGTAGTGGTAGCTCGCACATGGCTTGGCCCGGCGCGCTACCCCGCCCCTAGATGCAGTAAGAGTCGCGTAGTGGTAGCTCGCACATGGCTTGGCCCGGCGCGCTACCCCGCGCCTAGATGCAGTAAGAGTCGCGTAGTGGAAGCTCGCACATGGCTTGGCCCGGCGCGCTACCGCGCCCCTAGATGCAGTAAGAGTCGCGTAGTGGAAGCTCGCACATGGCTTGGCCCGGCGCGCTACCCCGCGCCTGGATGCAGTAAGAGTCGCGTAGTGGAAGCTCGCACATGGCTTGGCCCGGCGCGCTACCCCGCGCCTAGATGCAGTAAGAGTCGCGTAGTGGAAGCTCGCACATGGCTTGGCCCGGCGCGCTACCGCGCCCCTAGATGCAGTAAGAGTCGCGTAGTGGAAGCTCGCACATGGCTTGGCCCGGCGCGCTACCCCGCGCCTGGATGCAGTAAGAGTCGCGTAGTGGAAGCTCGCACATGGCTTGGCCCGGCGCGCTACCGCGCCCCTAGATGCAGTAAGAGTCGCGTAGTGGTAGCTCGCACATGGCTTGGCCCGGCGCGCTACCCCGCGCCTAGATGCAGTAAGAGTCGCGTAGTGGTAGCTCGCACATGGCTTGGCCCGGCGCGCTACCCCGCGCCTAGATGCAGTAAGAGTCGCGTAGTGGTAGCTCGCACATGGCTTGGCCCGGCGCGCTACCCCGCGCCTAGATGCAGTAAGAGTCGCGTAGTGGAAGCTCGCACATGGCTTGGCCCGGCGCGCTACCGCGCCCCTAGATGCAGTAAGAGTCGCGTAGTGGTAGCTCGCACATGGCTTGGCCCGGCGCGCTACCCCGCGCCTAGATGCAGTAAGAGTCGCGTAGTGGCAGCTCGCACATGGCTTGGCCCGGCGCGCTACCCCGCGCCTAGATGCAGTAAGAGTCGCGTAGTGGTAGCTCGCACATGGCTTGGCCCGGCGCGCTACCCCGCGCCTAGATGCAGTAAGAGTCGCGTAGTGGTAGCTCGCACATGGCTTGGCCCGGCGCGCTACCCCGCGCCTAGATGCAGTAAGAGTCGCGTAGTGGTAGCTCGCACATGGCTTGGCCCGGCGCGCTACCCCGCGCCTAGATGCAGTAAGAGTCGCGTAGTGGAAGCTCGCACATGGCTTGGCCCGGCGCGCTACCCCGCGCCTAGATGCAGTAAGAGTCGCGTAGTGGAAGCTCGCACATGGCTTGGCCCGGCGCGCTACCCCGCCCCTAGATGCAGTAAGAGTCGCGTAGTGGAAGCTCGCACATGGCTTGGCCCGGCGCGCTACCCCGCGCCTAGATGCAGTAAGAGTCGCGTAGTGGTAGCTCGCACATGGCTTGGCCCGGCGCGCTACCCCGCCCCTAGATGCAGTAAGAGTCGCGTAGTGGAAGCTCGCACATGGCTTGGCCCGGCGCGCTACCCCGCGCCTAGATGCAGTAAGAGTCGCGTAGTGGAAGCTCGCACATGGCTTGGCCTGGCGCGCTACCCCGCGCCTAGATGCAGTAAGAGTCGCGTAGTGGAAGCTCGCACATGGCTTGGCCCGGCGCGCTACCCCGCGCCTAGATGCAGTAAGAGTCGCGTAGTGGTAGCTCGCACATGGCTTGGCCCGGCGCGCTACCCCGCGCCTGGATGCAGTAAGAGTCGCGTAGTGGAAGCTCGCACATGGCTTGGCCCGGCGCGCTACCCCGCGCCTAGATGCAGTAAGAGTCGCGTAGTGGAAGCTCGCACATGGCTTGGCCCGGCGCGCTACCCCGCCCCTAGATGCAGTAAGAGTCGCGTAGTGGTAGCTCGCACATGGCTTGGCCCGGCGCGCTACCCCGCCCCTAGATGCAGTAAGAGTCGCGTAGTGGTAGCTCGCACATGGCTTGGCCCGGCGCGCTACCCCGCGCCTAGATGCAGTAAGAGTCGCGTAGTGGTAGCTCGCACATGGCTTGGCCTGGCGCGCTACCCCGCGCCCCTAGATGCAGTAAGAGTCGCGTAGTGGAAGCTCGCACATGGCTTGGCCAGGCGCGCTACCCCGCGCCTAGATGCAGTAAGAGTCGCGTAGTGGAAGCTCGCACATGGCTTGGCCTGGCGCGCTACCCCGCGCCTAGATGCAGTAAGAGTCGCGTAGTGGAAGCTCGCACATGGCTTGGCCTGGCGCGCTACCCCGCGCCTAGATGCAGTAAGAGTCGCGTAGTGGAAGCTCGCACATGGCTTGGCCTGGCGCGCTACCCCGCGCCTAGATGCAGTAAGAGTCGCGTAGTGGAAGCTCGCACATGGCTTGGCCCGGCGCGCTACCGCGCCCCTAGATGCAGTAAGAGTCGCGTAGTGGAAGCTCGCACATGGCTTGGCCCAGCGCGCTACCCCGCGCCCCTAGATGCAGTAAGAGTCGCGTAGTGGAAGCTCGCACATGGCTTGGCCTGGCGCGCTACCCCGCGCCTAGATGCAGTAAGAGTCGCGTAGTGGTAGCTCGCACATGGCTTGGCCCGGCGCGCTACCCCGCGCCTAGATGCAGTAAGAGTCGCGTAGTGGAAGCTCGCACATGGCTTGGCCTGGCGCGCTACCCCGCGCCTAGATGCAGTAAGAGTCGCGTAGTGGAAGCTCGCACATGGCTTGGCCCGGCGCGCTACCGCGCCCCTAGATGCAGTAAGAGTCGCGTAGTGGAAGCTCGCACATGGCTTGGCCCGGCGCGCTACCCCGCGCCTAGATGCAGTAAGAGTCGCGTAGTGGTAGCTCGCACATGGCTTGGCCCGGCGCGCTACCCCGCCCCTAGATGCAGTAAGAGTCGCGTAGTGGTAGCTCGCACATGGCTTGGCCCGGCGCGCTACCCCGCGCCTAGATGCAGTAAGAGTCGCGTAGTGGAAGCTCGCACATGGCTTGGCCCGGCGCGCTACCCCGCGCCTAGATGCAGTAAGAGTCGCGTAGTGGAAGCTCGCACATGGCTTGGCCCGGCGCGCTACCCCGCGCCCCTAGATGCAGTAAGAGTCGCGTAGTGGTAGCTCGCACATGGCTTGGCCCGGCGCGCTACCCCGCGCCTAGATGCAGTAAGAGTCGCGTAGTGGAAGCTCGCACATGGCTTGGCCCGGCGCGCTACCCCGCGCCTAGATGCAGTAAGAGTCGCGTAGTGGAAGCTCGCACATGGCTTGGCCCGGCGCGCTACCCCGCGCCCCTAGATGCAGTAAGAGTCGCGTAGTGGAAGCTCGCACATGGCTTGGCCCGGCGCGCTACCCCGCGCCTAGATGCAGTAAGAGTCGCGTAGTGGTAGCTCGCACATGGCTTGGCCCGGCGCGCTACCGCGCCCCTAGATGCAGTAAGAGTCGCGTAGTGGAAGCTCGCACATGGCTTGGCCCGGCGCGCTACCCCGCGCCTAGATGCAGTAAGAGTCGCGTAGTGGTAGCTCGCACATGGCTTGGCCCGGCGCGCTACCCCGCGCCTAGATGCAGTAAGAGTCGCGTAGTGGAAGCTCGCACATGGCTTGGCCCGGCGCGCTACCCCGCCCCTAGATGCAGTAAGAGTCGCGTAGTGGTAGCTCGCACATGGCTTGGCCCGGCGCGCTACCCCGCGCCTAGATGCAGTAAGAGTCGCGTAGTGGAAGCTCGCACATGGCTTGGCCCGGCGCGCTACCCCGCCCCTAGATGCAGTAAGAGTCGCGTAGTGGAAGCTCGCACATGGCTTGGCCTGGCGCGCTACCCCGCGCCTAGATGCAGTAAGAGTCGCGTAGTGGAAGCTCGCACATGGCTTGGCCCGGCGCGCTACCCCGCCCCTAGATGCAGTAAGAGTCGCGTAGTGGTAGCTCGCACATGGCTTGGCCCGGCGCGCTACCCCGCGCCTAGATGCAGTAAGAGTCGCGTAGTGGTAGCTCGCACATGGCTTGGCCCGGCGCGCTACCCCGCGCCTAGATGCAGTAAGAGTCGCGTAGTGGTAGCTCGCACATGGCTTGGCCCGGCGCGCTACCCCGCGCCTAGATGCAGTAAGAGTCGCGTAGTGGAAGCTCGCACATGGCTTGGCCCGGCGCGCTACCCCGCGCCTGGATGCAGTAAGAGTCGCGTAGTGGTAGCTCGCACATGGCTTGGCCCGGCGCGCTACCCCGCGCCTAGATGCAGTAAGAGTCGCGTAGTGGTAGCTCGCACATGGCTTGGCCCGGCGCGCTACCCCGCCCCTAGATGCAGTAAGAGTCGCGTAGTGGTAGCTCGCACATGGCTTGGCCCGGCGCGCTACCCCGCCCCTAGATGCAGTAAGAGTCGCGTAGTGGTAGCTCGCACATGGCTTGGCCCGGCGCGCTACCCCGCGCCTAGATGCAGTAAGAGTCGCGTAGTGGAAGCTCGCACATGGCTTGGCCCGGCGCGCTACCGCGCCCCTAGATTTTATTTCTATAGGTTGAAAGGAAGAGATTGAACCCACTCTCATTGTCCATACTTGCTTCTTCAAAGTAGCCCAGGGGAGCCAAAGTTTGAACAGTTGAGTTCAGATTATCACAAAAAAACTCAAATTTCTGCGTTAACAATATACGTCTTTGAAAAATACCAAAATATCTTTTGTGTAAAATTTGACAAGAAAATTATTTTTGTCATTTTTTTTTTCAAATTTTACTATAAAACGTACGGTTGTGAAGATAAGTTGGAAATACCTCTTGAAATTTTTCCATTTTTTTTTCGTATAGCTTTCAACGCGTATTACTGAAGCTTAGAATGATCCAAATTACTATTCTATAAGTTGAGACGAAAAGATTCAGCGAATACACGTATCTTCTTCATCAAGTACCCAACGGAAGCCATTTTTGTGTGTGTATAGGCTCCATTTTAATACAGCCTTATTCACTGCTCATAAAAAGAAAACATTTAAATGCAACAATAATTGCCAGGTTGTTGAAGTAGACGATTGTATAAGTTGTGCTCATCCAAGAAGGCCGAAGTGTTTTCGATAGGTATTGGATGATTTTCAATGAGAATATGATATTATCAAAGGGCCTTGATGCTATAAAATGTGAAAAGTATCTTGTTTACCTAGAAATGTGAAAGAAAAAGAAAGCGCGTGTGTATAGGGTATTATCAAGGAGGTTATATAAAGCACTGGAGGGGCGGTGGCCTATGTTTACGGGCTGTTGCAGTGAAGCCGGTTTTGCGGCGCGCGGCCGAGCGGCGGCCATATTGAGACTGGAAGGATTTCAATGCATGCATCTTTCCCCGCCCCCTCGGCGGCCCCCCGCACGTGACTTTTTCCACGATGTGTCGCTACAGTTTTCGGCGCCCGGCCTTTGGCTACTCGTGGGTATTTTTTTCGACTTTCCACCCCCACCCCTTCACCCCCTCACGACTTGTTTTATCTCGTCAAGTGAGCGATTTCGGCGCTCTCGTTTTGCGGTAAAAATTGTAAAAAATTCAAATGTTTTTTTGGGAATTTTTCGGATGCTTTTGATCGCAAGTCAATTGATTGGCGCATCTTTTCGTAAGAATTTTATGAATTTTAATGGTCCCTTTTAAAAGTTACGGGCACTTAAACTCGAAAAATTTGCGAAATTTGGATTTGACGGATCTGGTACGTTTTTAACGCGTCACATTCAAACGGCTCTGCCCGTCGAACCAAACGAGATATAACGTTCGTTTTTGTTTCGTTACCGACGCTTACTATCTGGGTAACTGGAATTTGGAAATTTTTTGGATTCGTCCCAGAACTTTCGTCAATCAAATTGTGTACATTTGGTAAAGTGCGTTTTTAAAAAGCGCGTGTAACACTTTTTTCCACATTTTTTGTTTGAAAATTTTCTCGACTTTTTCATTTTGATAAATAACCACTAATCTTGATTATTAACGAAGCGATTTTTTAATTTCGTCCCGGATGCTTAGTTATGGGCACTTTTCCATTAATTCTACACGGTTTCAGTTTTGATTTTTTTGCGTCAAGTTGGTACTTCCGAAATGGTTTGTTTTTCTTTGGGCCGATGCTGAACCCTTGCCCGTACAGGTGCATGGAAAAACATTTTCGAAAAGTCACCCCTTTACCGAATGACAAATGTTCCCGCAACGCACTTTTCACGGCGTTACGAAAACACGCATACAAAATTTTTGTTTTTGTATATTAAAAGGGATTTTAATATGCCATCCAACATACATTTGTGATTAGTATTATTAAATACTCATTTGTCTATCCGAAAACGTTACGTTAAAAAATTAGACTTTACGGGTGTCCGAGTTACGGTGCTTTAACGGATTTCACGCGTAGGCGTTTTTTGTCGGAGTTTGTCTTTGGGAATTTTTCAAAGTCTTAAAAAAGCATGTTGGAATTTTTTCTAATTATCGTTTTCCGTTTTACCGTGTCCGAGACTGATTTTGACATATTGAATGTACCCGGACGTACCGGGCACGTACCGTCTTCGTATTTTTGTAATTTTAATTTTCAGTTTTGAACGTCCCCCAAATGTCCCGTTTTGAAATCGGACAACCCGTTTTGGTATCATTAAAAAGAATAGAGAAAAGTTATTCCGACGAAAAATTCCGAAAAAACTCATAACAAATTCGTAATTTGGGTGGTCAAAAACAAAAAAGTTGAATTTTGCACGTACAAAAGCTTTCCGGTACGTCCCGGTAAGTGTGACGTCAACAAACTGCACATGTACTGAAAGGTATTGGAACGCTCTTTTTAATGATACCAAAACGGGTTGTCCGATTTCAAAACGGGACATTTGGGGGACGTTCAAAACTGAAAATTAAAAATTAAAATTACAAAAATACGAAGACGGTACGTGCCCGGTACATTCAATATGTCAAAAATAGTCTCGGACACGGTAAAACGGAAAACGATAATTAGAAAGAATTCCAACATGCTTTTTTAAGACTTTGAAAAATTCCCAAAGACAAATTCCGACAAAAAACGGCTACGCGTGAAATCCGTTAAAGCACCGTAACTCGGACACCCGTAAAGTCTAATTTTTTACCGTAACGTTTTCGGATAGACAAATGTGCATTTAATAAGACTAATCACAAATGTATGTTGGATGGCATATTAAAATCCCTTTTAATATACAAAAACAAAACTTTTGTATGCGTGTTTTCTTAACGCCGTGAAAAGTGCGTTGCGGGAACATCTGTCATTCGGTAAAGGGGTGACTTTTCGAAAATGTTTTTTCATGCCCTGTACGGGCAAGGGTTCAGCATCGGTCTAAAGAAGAAAAACCCATTTCGGAAGTACCAACTTGACGCAAAAAAATCAAAACTGAAACCGTGTAGAATTAATGGAAAAGTGCCCATAACTAAGCATCCGGGACGAAATTAAAAAATCGCTTCGTTAATAATCAAGATTAGTGGTTATTTATTAAAATGAAAAAGTCGAGAAAATTTTCAAAGAAAAAATGTGGAAACAAAGTGTTACACGCGCTTTTTAAAAACGCACTTTACCAAATGTACACAATTTGATTGACGAAAGTTCTGGGACGAATCCAAAAAATTTCCAAATTCCAGTTACCCAGATAGTAAGCGTCGGTAACGAAACAAAAACGAACGTTATATCTCGTTTGGTTCGACGGGCAGAGCCGTTTGAATGTGACGCGTTAAAAACGTACCAGATCCGTCAAATCCAAATTTCGCAAATTTTTCGAGTTTAAGTGCCCGTAACTTTTAAAAGGGACCATTAAAATTCATAAAATTCTTACGAAAAGATGCGCCAATCAATTGACTTGCGATCAAAAGCATCCGAAAAATTCCCAAAAAAACATTTGAATTTTTTACAATTTTTACCGCAAAACGAGAGCGCCGAAATCGCACACTTGACGAGATAAAACACGTCGTGAGGGGGTGAAGGGGTGGGGGTGGAAAGTCGAAAAAAATACCCACGAGTAGCCAAAGGCCGGGCGCCGAAAACTGTAGCGACACATCGTGGAAAAAGTCACGTGCGGGGGGCCGCCGAGGGGGCGGGGAAAGATGCATTAATTGAAATCCTTCCAGTCTCAATATGGCCGCCGCTCGGCCGCGCGCCGCAAAACTGGCTTCACTGCAACATAGGCCAGCGCCCCTCCAGTGCTTTATATAACCTCCTTGGGTATTATATTATCACCATCTTAAACTACCGGCAGCCATTGCAAACATACTCGAAATCGAATACACAGCCTCCTAGAATATAATTAGTATTTCCAAGGTCTACTAGATCGCTTGTAGCGCGCGCAATGGGATACCGTATATGACAGATAGAGTGCGCTCTGAGCGATGACGTTCAGTTTACCAGGGCACTAGCAACACCAAAAGACAACAATGAAACAAATGAATTGAATCGATGGACAAACAACAAGCTGTCAAAAAATAATTTTGTCTGATTTTGGAAAACAAAACAAAAAACAAACAAATACACATACAAAACTTTCACTTAGTTGTTGTCTATCATTAAAAGTTTTAGGCCCGGATGCATAGTCGCTCACCTAACAGCTCCCCAACAGACCCCCAGCTGGGTATTCCCTAGGGCACCCCTGGGGGTTACCTAGAAAAAATTTTGAAATGCAATGCAGAGACGTTTCCCAACAATTACCCAGCTAGGGGAACGTCTTTATCGGCTAGGGAAACTTCTTTATCGGCTCCCCTAGAGATGTGTTTATTTCCACCGCAGATTCGTCTATTTCCACCATGTCTATGTCTATTTTCACCACGCACAGCGTTACAAACGTCAGGAAATAAGAAGGTGAAAGGCTGTGGTAACAGCTGTTGCTTCAAAAACAACAAACATGGCAGCCAACAACCTGCGTTTCGTTCACACAGAGAGAAAATGATATTTTAAAATAAATACTGGTTCTATATGCTTCTTTAAAAGAAAACAGGAAAACTAACACAATTCGTTACACCAGAAAAAAGAAGCCTGGATTAAAATAACGAGTATTTTCCAGCTTGTATGCAAATGCGCGCAGGTAAGTCATGCTAGCTCTAGCCTACTATGCCTAGCCTATCCTTATTATTATAGGCCTAATATCTATGTTTCATCTATATATGTTCCGCCTAGATTTCGTTGCACCGATGAATATCATTGGAACATCTAAAATCTTCAGTAATATAGTAGGCCTACCTAGACTTACGACCGGTTCGGAATAACATAACCTAAAAGGACACCCAACCCAATGGTCTGACACCAGGGAGGTCTAGGCCTGCCTACAGCGGTCTTTATGACACCGACAACTAACATTTGCATATTGTCAATGATCTAAACCTAAACCTTACTGTAGGCGAGACATGAGTTTACACCTACAGCCTAGGCTAGGCCTACACCAAACCACCAGGACTAGGACTAGGACTAGGTAGGCCCTAGGCCTGGGCTACATATCCCATGGCAGGCATTAGCCTGAGATAATTCTTACAGACTGGGCCTAGCCTACAGTCATGGTAGGGTCTAGGCTTATGCTGCATATCCGGGATTATACCAAAAACGTAGCCTACTACAGCCTGGTGTAATTCTAGACTGTGAACTTATGATTAGCTCTAGATATGCTCTTAGCCCACATCTGTAGGCCTTACTTCCTGAGTGCAAACCAACAGTCTAGATAAATAAAATAAGCTTAAAATAGGCTTTAGGATTTCTGAAATCATTTGATAAATTACTAATTTAATAATGGTGGTTATTTTTTTCCTAGAGGACCACAGCCCAATTAAAAAAAGCTTGGGACAAGTTAAAAGCCAGTAGCAAAAAGCAACCGTCAACTCTAATGCAGCACCGAATGGCAACCGGTGGTGGATCATCTATGCCTGATCTTCAAGGAAAGGAATTAAGTTTGACTCTTGGCGAAAACTGACGCTCTTCTGCAACTGATGTTGTGGCCTAGCCGGCCTCAGCTCTGGCTTCATTCGCTGGCCTCACAGGGACACCCTTCCTACTTGAAGATGGGGATGGTATGTTAAAGCTAACTAGGGCTCCCATTTAAAAGCAAAATATCTAAACATTTATTTCCAACAAGCTTAACACTACTGGACAAAAATCCAGTCACACCTGTAAGGATAATTTTAGAATTGCTTATGAAAATTACATATTTTTTTACTTAATAAATTTATTTACTTACCAAGATCAAGAAATGGAGTAGTAGGCCTACGCTGCTCCTCCAATCCAGACCAAAGTAAAAGTTGGATACAAGGTCAAGATGGTAGTAGGTCTGCTCGAAATTAATTGAAAAAAAATATAAACATAATTCAGGTGTGTAGGAGTGAAATCAAATGGGGGGGGGGGGAGGAGTTGAGCTCTGTACCCTACTTTGTTCCATAAGATGTAACAACATAATTAGAATTGGCACAGTATAATATTGTGAGTACGCTAATATGCTGCCCAAAAAAAAATTGACTAACTTGCGTTTAAATCAACGCGACACGAGTGTAACGTATAAGATGTAGGCCTATAGACTTTGTAAGTGTTTCTCCAAACTTATTACCTTGGCCTAATTGTTTACGGTTGTGTTACATTGCACCAAATAATGAGTTGTAAACACACCTTCATGAATTTAAAGATAATTTCTTCTAACTTAGCTGTAACTTCTGACATGTATGTACTGCTTTCTTTCCTAGATTCCACTGATGAGGATTCTCCCTATCTTCAACCCAGCACTGCTACAGTGGAACACTGCACTAGCCATCTTGAGGATAATCCCAAGCATGGTAAAAGTAGGCTGGGTGTCCTTCGTGAGGGGCACGCAACTCGGATGTCAGAGGTCTGAGTTGCGTGCAATGTGAATGCATGAAACCAAGGAAAAGCTCGCGTGGAACCGAAAGTATAGATGTTTAGGGAGATCAGGCATAGAAGTCACCTTTGCCATGAAATGTGTTACTGGCTTGTTGCTTTTTCCTAGATGGGGTGTGTACTGTAAAGCAACTGTACCCATCAGCGACAATGAAAATGACAATATCAATGACAAGCCCAGGCAGACTGGATCGCTTTACGGTACACACCCAAGATAGGTTGAGCACCCTTTCCCAAGCCTTTTCCTTGTTGCATTTGCAGTGGAAATACTCGTAACGAATCAAGGCTTCTTACGCTCCCGTTATTTGTTTTCCTAATTTCTTTTTCTCCTGGTGTGAACCAAAATCCAATTGTGCTATTATCCTAATAATAAAGTTTCTTCCTGCTTCCTTGAAACCTGTATTTGACTTTATTGTTACTTTACATAGGGTCTTCATTGTTAAAATACTAATCTCCATCAGTTTTTATTTTTTAAAGTAGAGCCATAATGCATAATATTATTTAAAAGTAACAAGTAGGCGAAGGCGTACTGTTATCCAGAAATAAATTGTCAGTGGTTATTTCCAAGCTATTGCTGAGTGAGTCAAATCTCGACAGCTTACTGTCAAACCACGAGGGATGGGGGGCAATTATTTTGAGGTGATTGTTAAATTTAGGCCTAGCTATGGAGGCACTTCATTACGTTTCATATGTTTCATATGTACTGTAATTAATTTCATATGAAATTTATCAAATGAATTTCATATGCAATTTATTTAATTGTAATTTCTTAAGTAAAGATGGCTTTTTCACTATTAACTTACACTAGTCTTTTCAAAGATTCCCACTAAAAATAAGAAATAATGACAATGTTATGGTTTTATTATTTTTTTAAAAATATTATAAAGTGAAAGAATTGTTTACCGGGTGGTAACTTAAATATTGCTGGGTGGCAAGCTTGGCTTATGGCCTATCATATAATGTAAATGATGAGTGATGGGGAAGAATTTTAAAATACCACTATTTGAATAGAAACAACATTTATTTACTATTATTAGATAATATGTTTATTTTCATTCATAACATTCAACACTTGTTACAAAATATTAAAATATGTGCTTTTGTCGCTGCAATCCTATACGATGTCGATCGAACATACATAATAATTCAATTAATTGGCAATAATAAGCATATATGATAAGAAATATCCGGCAATTATCATGGTAATGCGGTGTAGGCCTAGTATCCCACTCGTTTGTGGAGTGGCGGATTGTTCGCAGGTCTCGAAGGACAGTCGTTCAAGGAAGAACATTTGCTCATATAGGCCTGCTAGACATTTTTTACTATCAGATGGATAGCCTGCCTACCAAGACATGGACTACGTTTACCATGCAAGCCCAGCTCGAGCTTAAAAGCTCGGTATTCGTTTACCACAGACTTTGAGATCGTACTAAATACTACAGGTCTAGTTTGTGCTGAAATAGAAGGCGTGGTTAACTGTTTGCTAAACGTACGTATGTACACAGTTTGGTCCGCATGTGTTTATCACTCAATTTGAGATTGCATGGACAGCGTGCTGACTCGGCTTCTCACCGAGCTGAGTTGGGTTCGAGCTTAGGTGTTTATCAGGCAAATTCAGTTCGAGCTTACGAGCTCAGCTCGCGTGGTAAAGCTAGGCCTAGTCATGAGTTGTCCCTATTGACTAAACCAACATGACTAAACAAACATGACATTTCTTAGAAAACGGCTAGGGCAAGATATATTTACAGTAGCTTTTTGCTTTAGGAATCAATGTAGGACAAGAACTGAGCCTGTTGGGTAATTCAAATTTGCAACTGCTAGAGCTTAGGGCCTACTTTTAAAACATATATTGTTTAAGTCGGCATTGTAAGGCCAATGAAGATGGAAATAACATCACATTAAATTAATACCCTGCTAATGATAATGGGAACGGAAAGTTTACACTTGCATGACAAGGCTTCCAGTTGGTAGGCTGTGAATCGCAGTTTATCGCAAGACATCAAACGGTTAATGTGGCCGGGTGTTGCAGTTTGAGTTTATAATACTAGGCCGTACTCAAAACCCTGGGCCTGCAGGTATTTCCTAGGCTAGGGCTTATGCCTAGAACCAATTGAAAACTGCAGGATAGGGTAGGTACTCAGGCACAGGCCTATTTGTGTGGAAAGTAGGGCCTATACTAGCCCAAATAAGTAGGCCTACATTAAATTACAAACATGCCACATCTTTTAAGTAAAATCAAGTAACATTTGGCATTAGGCCTCGCGTAATGGAGAGAAATAAGGCCCTAGGCATACACAGATAGGTTATGTCAGCCTAGGCCTAGATCCTACCCCCCTCCCCCCCCCCCCCCCCCACGCGAGTACGCGTCTAGAGCCAAGGCTGAACTAGGCCTAGGCCTAGCCTATAGTAAAGTGATGTTAGCTTAATGATAAGGATGTACCTGGAAGCTACACGAATTGTATAAGTGGACGAAACGGTAGGCTAGTTTTTGCCGATGAAATTGTTCAATCTTTCGGCGCTTTGGTGGTCAACCATCATTATAATCACCATATCGTTCTCAGAACGATACTGCTTCTTCAAATGTGTACTTGTGGAGAACTCTGCAGGTTTTCTACATTCCATAAATACCGTCTTGGTTGCTCAAGAACCTTGAACAACCTCAAACTCGTAATTTCTTTCCAAGTACACGGCAAATTCAAGTCATTATGGTCCGCCATGTTGAAAAACGAGGCTAGGGAGCTGTTAGGTAAGACCTAGGGTTGCCCTAACGCTCACCCAGCCTGGGGGACCCCTGGGTGTGACCTAGGTGTCCCCTAGACGACTGTGCATTGCATCGAGCCAGCAAGGGAAGACCCAGGGGCTACCCAGCCTGGGGGACCCCCAGCAAACGACTGTGCATCCCGCCCTTAAATGACGAGCAGTTACTATTGCTACACTTGTTTTTATTTCTATGGTTGCAATTTTATTATTTTGACAGCTGTGAGTGTGTTTATCACTTCAATTCATTTGTTCCATTGTTGTCTGTTGGTGTTGCTAGTGCCCTAATATAGAATTGTGCACTTTTTGAGAAAAGCATGAAATTTACAGTATAGTTAGTTAATACCCTAAGGATCAAATTCAGATGTGGAGGGAAGTCAGATTTGACCTCTGGAGATGGTGGGAGGTCAAATAAAAAATGGCCGACACTCCTTTAGGAATTTGACAAACACACTGAAATAAGGTAACAAATAGTGTAGAATGGCTTTGAGGATGTATTTTATAAATAATATGGGTATGCAGAGAAGTCAGATGTGACCACCGAGGACGGTGGGAGGTCAAATCCAAGATGGCCGCCACTAAATTGGTAATTTGATAAACATGCTGGAATATAGTTTCAATTTTCAAATAGTGTAGAATGGCTTTGAGGATGTCTTTTATAAATACTATGAATATGCAGAGAAGTCAGATGTGACCTCCGAGGACGGTGGGAGGTCAAATCCAAGATGGCCACCACTAAATTGGTAATTTGAGAAACACGCTGGAATATAGTTTCAAATAGTGTAGAATGGCTTTGAGGATGGCTTTTATAAATAACATGTGTATGCAGAGAAGTCAGATGTGACCTCTAAGGACGGTGGGAGGTCAAATCCAAGATGGCCGCCAATTAATTCTTATTTTGTTGAACACGCTGAAATATAGTTTTTAATAGTGTTGAATGGTTTTGAGGGTGTTTTTTATAAATAATATCGGTATGCAGAGAAGTCAGATTTGACCTCCGAAAAAGGTCAAATCCAAGATGGCCGCCACTAATTTGGTTATTTGATAAACGCACTGTAATATTGTTTCTAACAGTGTCGAATGGCATTGATGATGTCTTTAAAAATAATATGGTGAATCACCAATGGTGATTCTTCCATGTCAATGATACGTCTGCCATCTAGCTAGACAATTGTACCACCAGCTTCCCTCATGAAGAAGGAGTTTAGTGCGCCGGTGGTGCAAGGGCCAGTTAGACCTTGTGAATTCGTATTTTCTGCAGTTGCAACAGAAAACGAGTTAGCATGGCTCAACAAAGTAAAAAATGCTGTTAAAACGTCAACAATGGATGGTTGGATATCGTGATCTGCCTATCACGCTGTCTTGCACCAATCTGGTAATCCCTCCAGTAATCAACGCAATATTGCCTCTCTTTGTAGACAACGCGCACTCAGTGGCAATGCACTCCATGGACATCGTCAAGAAAGCTGTTCAACACTTGAACCCAGGTCAAATTCCAGTCCTGGCTGCTGACCAACCTCTTTTTGCTCTTGCTAAAGAAATCCAGTGGACTTGGCCAGCTACTTACGGAGAAGTTCATTTTGTCAACATGTTTGGTGGTTTACAACTTTACACATAGAGATGGTAATATTAAAAGTACTGGGCGACTAGCTAAAAGACAGTGGCTGGACGAACGCCCCGGTACAAGACATTGCCAGTTCGGGAACAACAGATTCCTTTATAAATGTCAATCACATTACCAAGACCCGTCATGCACATCAGGTAACAGCGCTGCCTCCATACGCTTCTCCACAAAGCTTACACGGATGACTGTTCATGCCATGCAACCATGCCCACCCTCCGTATGATAAGTGGTGCCAAACACGACTCACGAGCAGAGGTCAGAGTACACTGTCAATATTGGCTAGAGACTCTGTCATTAGAGCTTATCTTGCTGTGGTACATCAGTTCACTTCGCGAAGGTAACTTCCCTCTGTATGTGTAATCACTGACACAGATTATGCCCTAGCGTTTTGCCTTGGATCATACACACTACTCGAGATGGCTTGCCGTACACATCCGTGATATGATGACTCTCGCTGTGAACCACCCACTTGTCCTAGCAGAATTCGAGTCTGGAAATTATGTTGTTCACAAAACTAGCAAACAAGTTCTCTGCCATGGCACTCGATCAGTGCCATGAGCAGAACAACGCATTGGTGAAAAGTTCTGGTGGGGCTAAATTGGACTGACAGACAATCCAGGAGCACTAAGACGTTGGATGGTAGCAGGGCCAGAAATTGTCAGGATCACTACAGAGTTTGAAGAACAGACATTTCAGGCATAATTTGAGCTTGTTTATCAAATCACTAATGAAGCGGCGGCCATTTTAGATTTGACCTCCGACCGTACTCAGAGGTCACATATGACTTCCCTCCATATCCATATCATTTACATAAGACACCCTCGACGCCATACTACACTATTTAAAACTTTATTTCAGCGTGGTATTGAATTAATAATTAGTGGCGGCCATCTTGTATTTGACCTCCGACCGTACTCAGAGGTCACATCTGACTTCCCTCCATCCATACCCATATTATTTATAAAAGACATCCTCGATGCCGTACTACACTATTTTAAACTTTATTTCAGCGTGTTATTCAATTAATAATTTGTGGCGGCCATCTTGGATTTGACCTCCGACCTTCTTCAGAAGTCACATTTGACTTCCCTGCATACCCTTATTATTCATAAGAGACATCCTCAATGTCATTCTACACTATTTTTAACCTTATTTCAGCGTGTTTGTCAAATTCCTAATGGAGTGGCGGCCATTTTTTATTTGACCTCCCACCGTCCTCAGAGGTCAAATCTGACTTCCCTCCACATCTTAATTTGATCATTAGCCATGTTTACATGGAGGATTCAATACGGTATTGAGTACGATCCGGCTGTTCAATCCTCCATGTAAACACTTTAAACTCGGATTGGATCGGTTGAATCCAATCCCCTAAAAGCTGGGATCGTATTGAGAGATTGTATTGAATCTGTTTATGTAAACGACTTTCTAGTATCGTATCGAATTTACCAAGGTTGTTGTTGTTGTACGTGTGTATTGTGACAGTTGACGGCAATCAGCACGCGGTTTAGAGCGTCATACCGCAAACTCAGACGTCGGACTGTGCGTGTTTACTTAAAAAGAAAACGAGCAGTAATGTCTAAACGAAACGTGTGGTCGTGTGAAGAGGTAAAGGTGAATTCACGACCTTGCATGGCCGTGCATGCAGCGCCGTCCGTGCTGCTGCAGTAGTGCGTGGGAAGTTCTATGTGTTCACGACCCGGCCGGCACAGATGCGGTTTCACTGCCTAGGCCTATTGTATCACTAGGACTGCCGTATTACTAGGCCGATACATATACATTCAGTGTTAAGAAATAATTAGATATTGGCGTAGGCCTAGGCATTACCTTGTAGGCTTTCTAGAACATAGAGAAATTCCTAGAATAGAGAAATCTAGCATTCTAGGTTGCTTTTTGTGTTGTAAAAGACGCGTTCATGTAACTGTGTGTAGGGTTATGTTTGTTTTGATTTGAGCCGTGTTGCAGTTTGGTTGCAGTGATCACGGCCATCTAAATCGTGATATTGTCTGTTTCTGATTGGCTTAAAGCCTCGGTGGCTCAGTCGCCTTGTGATGTTCTCCCAAAGCGTACATACACATTTCAGGCGCTGTTATAGAATCGCTATTTTGTTCATCTTTGGCGACGGCTGAAACGGGCAA
This sequence comes from Isoperla grammatica, assembly GCA_945910005.1. Classification (NCBI taxonomy): domain Eukaryota; kingdom Metazoa; phylum Arthropoda; class Insecta; order Plecoptera; family Perlodidae; genus Isoperla; species Isoperla grammatica. The sequence continues at coordinate 7,055,372 of OX246749.1, forward strand.
ATAATTTCTGCCTGCATTCGTTTCGGCTGCTTTCATTTCAGGCAGAAATGGGAAAGTTACCGAATAGGGGTCCAGAGTAGGCGTACCATGCAGACGAAAAATGTCACAGCCAGTGTGAGCCATCAGAATATATACGATCTATGGAGGTATGACTTGCGTGCAGTGCTGCAAAAGTTGAATGTCGACCAACTTCGGCAGCGCTGCACTGCACTGCATGCAAGTCGTTTCTGATTGGTCTACCAGCCGCTGCACCGCGCTGCATGCACGGCCACGCAAGGTCGTGAATTCACCTTTACATGACAAAAAACAAAACAAAATTAAGGTTATGGTACAACGGCCTGTGTTACACCAACTAATGCATCCACTTTCTGATAGCTAGATTAAAGCTGGCAGTAGATAAGAAGTTCATAAAAACACCGCTAGATGGCAATCGCTTGGTATTGAAAACGAACTGAGTGCGTGATAAATTCGGGTCATGTAAACGCATCGATCTGAATCCAATCCAATCCCAATCCAATACTCAATACGAAATGTAAACATGGCTATTATGGTATTAGCTAGCTATGCTGTGAATTTCATGCTTTTCTCAAAAAGTGCACAATGAAAGTGCTAAGCAGCCCCACTATATTATATCTAGCTCAGATTCAGTTAAATGCTCCAAATCTTATATGCCTAGTATATCCTTTACAGTAATTTTTATTATTGACATACTTAGGCCCGGATGCATAGTCGCTCACCTAACAGCTCCCCAACAGACCCCCAGCTGGGTATCCCCTAGGTCACCCCTGGACCCTTATTCTGTAAAATGTTCTCGTTCTCGTGTGAAACGAAAACGAAATCTGCACCCGTTCCGAGGCTAGAAGGTACCAGCAAATAGTATTTCTCCATTGTAGTCACGTTTACGGTCACAGCTGACTATAATTATCAGAATGCAGAACGAAATCAGCCACCAATTATGAATATGAAATTCTGGCACAGATTTTAGTCACATGGCCAACTGCTTGCGACAATAGTAGTCCCCGTGGAGCTACCGAGACCTCCTATCTTCTAAATCATGGCCGACCGAGTTCCGCCATCAACTTAATGCTAAGGTGTAGTTTTATCTCTATTTGACAACACTTTGACATATATCTTTACTTACCACCTTGTACTATACTATTAAACTAATTATTGTAATTTAACCATGGCATATATCCATTTATTTACTTAGATTGTTGAATTTACATGTTATGTCGTTTGATTTGGCATTTCGAGTCTTTATTGTGTCAAAAATAACAAGTGGCAGTTGTTATGGACTTGATACCGCAGCCTACTGCATGTTTTAACAGATATAGTGGGCAGTGACCGTTGACACCACATACACATGACTTCGAACAGTGCTATTCCAATGTCTTTGGACTGCAACCGAGAAATACCATTGGCTGCTACCATCCTAGCCTCCAAACAATACCAAATCGAGATTTCGTTTAGTTCTCGTTCTCGTGTGAAACGAAAACGAAATCTGCACCCGTTCCGAGGCTAGAAGGTACCAGATGGTACCAGCAAATAGTATTTCTCCATTGTAGTCACGTTTACGGTCACAGCTGACTATAATTATCAGAATGCAGAACGAAATCAGCCGCCAATTATGAATATGAAATTCTGGCACAGATTTTAGTCACATGGCCAACTGCTTGCGACAATAGTAGTCCCCGTGGAGCTACCGAGACCTCCTATCTTCTAAATCATGGCCGACCGAGTTCCGCCATCAACTTAATGCTAAGGTGTAGTTTTATCTCTATTTGACAACACTTTGACATATATCTTTACTTACCACCTTGTACTATACTATTGAACTAATTATTGTAATTTAACCGTGGCATATATCCATTTATTTACTTAGATTGTTGAATTTACATGTTATGTCGTTTGATTTGGCATTTCGAGTCTTTATTGTGTCAAAAATAACAAGTGGCAGTTGTTATGGACTTGATACCGCAGCCTACTGCATGTTTTAACAGATATAGTGGGCAGTGACCGTTGACACCACATACACATGACTTCGAACAGTGCTATTCCAATGTCTTTGGACTGCAACCGAGAAATACCATTGGCTGCTACCATCCTAGCCTCCAAACAATACCAAATCGAGATTTCCTTTAGTTCTCGTTTCGTTTCACACGAGAACATTTTACAGAATAAGGGCCCAGGGGGTTACCTAGAAAATTTTTTGAAATGCAATGCAGAGACGTTTCCCAACAATTACCCAGCTAGGGGAACGTCTTTATCGGCTAGGGAAACTTCTTTATCGGCTCTTCTAGAGATGTGTTTATTTCCACCGCAGATTCGTCTATTTCCACCATGTCTATGTCTATTTTCACCACGCACAGCCTTACAAACGTCAGGAAATAAGAAGGTGAAAGGCTGTGCTGTGGTAACAGCTGTTGCTTCAAAACAACAAACATGGCAGCCAACAACCTGCCTTTCGTTCACACAGAGAGAAAATGATATTTTAAAATAAATACTGGTTCTATATGCTTCTTTAAAAGAAAACAGGAAAACCAACACAATTCGTTACACCAGAAAAAAGAAGCCTGGATTAAAATAACGAGTATTTTCCAGCTTGTATGCAAATGCGCGCAGGTAAGTCATCCTAGCTCTAGCCTACTAGGCCTAGCCTATCCTTATTATTATAGGCCTAATAACTATGTTTCATCTATATATGTTCCGCCTAGATTTCGTTGCACCGATGAATATCATTGGAACATCTAAAATCTTCAGTAATATAGTAGGCCTACCTAGACTTACGACCGGTTCGGAATAACATAACCTAAAAGGACACCCAACCCAATGGTCTGACACCAGGGAGGTCTAGGCCTGCCTACATCGGTCTTTATGACACCGACAACTAACATTTGCATATTGTCAATGATCTAAACCTAAACCTTACTGTAGGCGAGACTTGAGTTTACACCTACAGCCTAGGCTAGGCCTACACCAAACCACTAGGACTAGGACTAGGTAGGCCCTAGGCCTGGGCTACATATCCCATGGCAGGCATTAGCCTGAGATAATTCTTACAGACTGGGCCTAGCCTACAGTCATGGTAGGGTCTAGGCTTATGCTGCATATCCGGGATTATACCAAAAACGTAGCCTACTACAGCCTGGTGTAATTCTAGACTGTGAACTTATGATTAGCTCTAGATATGCTCTTAGCCCACATCTGTAGGCCTTACTTCCTGAGTGCAAACCAAAAGTCTAGATAAATAAAATAAGCTTAAAATAGGCTTTAGGATTTCTGAAATCATTTGATAAATTACTAATTTAATAATGGTGGTTATTTTTTTCCTAGAGGACCATAGCCCAATTAAAAAAAGCTTGGGACAAGTTAAAAGCCAGTAGCAAAAAGCAACCGTCAACTCTAATGCAGCACCGAATGGCAACCGGTGGTGGACCATCTATGCCTGATCTTCAAGGAAAGGAATTAAGTTTGACTCTTGACGAAAACTGACGCTCTTCTGCGGCTGATGTTGTGGCCAAGCCGGCCTCAGCTCTGGCTTCATTCGCTGGCCTCACAGGGACACCCTTCCTACTTGAAGATGGGGATGGTATGTTAAAGCTAACTAGGGCTCCCATTTAAAAGCAAAATATCTAAACATTTATTTCCAATAAGCTTAACACTAGACTGGACAAAAATCCAGTCACACCTCTAAGGATAATTTTAGAATTGCTAATGAAAATTACATATTTTTTTTACTTAATAAATTTATTTACTTACCAAGACCAAGAAATGGAGTAGTAGGCCTACGCTGCTCCTCCAATCCAGACCAAAGTAAAAGTTGGATACAAGGTCAAGATGGTAGTAGGTCTGCTCGAAATTAATTGAAAAAAAATATAAACATTTCAGGTGTGTAGGAGTGAAATCAAATGGGGGGGGGGGGGGAGGAGTTGAGCTCTGTACCCTACTTTGTTCCATAAGATGTAACAACATAATTAGAATTGGCACAGTATAATATTGTGAGTACGCTAATATGCTGCCCAAAAAAAAATTGACTAACTTGCGTTTAAATCAACGCGACACGAGTGTAACGTATAAGATGTAGGCCTATAGACTTTGTTAGTGTTTCTCCAAACTTATTACCTCGGCCTAATTGTTTACGGTTGTGTTACATTGCACCAAATAATGAGTCGTAAACACACCTTTATGAATTTAAATTTATTTTTTTATTTATTTATTTTCTTTTTAAGATAATTTCTTCTAACTTAGCTGTAACTTCTGACATGTATGTACTGCTTTCTTCCCTAGATTCCACTGATGAGGATTCTCCCTATCTTCAACCCAGCACTGCTACAGTGGAACACTGCACTAGCCATCTTGAGGATGATAATCCCAAGCATGGTAAAAGTAGGCTGGGTGTCCTTCGTGAGGGGCACGCAACTCGGATGTCAGAGGTCTGAGTTGCGTGCAATGTGAATGCATGAAACCAAGGAAAAGCTCGCGTGGAACCGAAAGTATAGATGTTTAGGGAGATCAGGCATAGAAGTCACCGTTGCCATGAAATGTGTTACTGGCTTGTTGCTTTTTCCTAGATGGTGTGTGTACTCATAGGCGTGCGCAGGGGGGGGCAAGGGGGGGCAGCGGCCCCCCCATTAGGATAGGTGAGCTTTTTTTTAATATAGAATTTTGCCCAAGATATACCGTATAGGCTACGCCTACCGATCGTAAAAGACGAGAAGAGGACCTATACCTCCTTCCTCATATTAAGTATATTTCTCAAACTGTCACTGTTGCTCCAACTGCCTTGCTCGTTTGACCCAAGAAAGAATAGGTCCAGAATAGTGCCTGTCGTAATGGGCGTCAAAAATGCTGACCTGACATAATGGTTCTAATCTTACCTGAACTCCTAGATTGGAATGACGTTGGAATCAGCTGACCGGCCTCAACATCAACTGTTGCCTTACCGCCAAGATTTTGACTGTGGGACTGACCACTTCCTTTACTTTGTAACAATGATATCACTAATATCCACAAATATTTGTGTGAAATTAACCCATTGAACAGACAACCTGTACTCCTCCTAATACGCTTAAAATCACGTTTAAAAATGCATGTCTTTAAAAAATCTCCTGCGGAGCTTTTTGTGGGGGGCATCCCCCCCCCACACCCCCCATTGGCGCCGCCGTGAAGTCCTTTCATTGGGAATGTATTGTGCCCCCCCATTGATCAACCTCTGCGCACGCCTATGTGTGTACTGTAAAGCAACTGTACCCATCAGCGACAATGAAAATGACAATATCAATGACAAGCCCAGGCAGACTGGATCGCTTTACGGTACACACCCAAGATAGGTTGAGCACCCTTTCCCAAGCCTTTTCCTTGTTGCATTTGCAGTGGAAATACTCGTAACGAATCAAGGCTTCTTACGCTCCCGTTATTTGTTTTCCTAATTTCTTTTTCTCCTGGTGTGAACCAAAATCCAATTGTGCTATTATCCTAATAATAAAGTTTCTTCCTGCTTCCTTGAAACCTGTATTTGACTTTATTGTTACTTTACATAGGGTCTTCATTGTTAAAATACTAATCTCCATCAGTTTTTATTTTTTAAAGTAGAGCCATAATGCATAATATTATTTAAAAGTAACAAGTAGGCGAAGGCGTACTGTTATCCAGAAATAAATTGTCAGTGGTTATTTCCAAGCTATTGCTGAGTGAGTCAAATCTCAACAGCTTACTGTCAAACCACAAGGGATGGGGGGCAATTATTTTGAGGTGATTGTTAAATTTAGGCCTAGCTATGGAGGCACTTCATTACGTTTCATATGTTTCATATTATGTACTGTAATTAATTTCATATGAAATTTATCAAATGAATTTCATATGCAATTTATTTAATTGTAATTTCTTAAGTAAAGATGGCTTTTTCACTATTAACTTACACTAGTCTTTTCAAAGATTCCCACTAAAAATAATAAATAATGACAATGTTATGGTTTTATTATTTTTTTTAAATATTATAAAGTGAAAGAATTGTTTACCGGGTGGTAACTGAAATATTGCTGGGTGGCAAGCTTGGCTTATGGCCTATCATATAATGTAAATGATGAGTGATGGTGAAGAATTTTAAAATACCACTATTTGAATAGAAACAACATTTATTTACTATTATTAGATAATATGTTTATTTTCATTCATAACATTCAACACTTGTTAAAAAATATTAAAATATGTGCTTTTGTCGCTGCAATCCTATACGATGTCGATCGAACATACATAATAATTCAATTAATTGGCAATAATAAGCATATATGAAAGAAATATCCGGCAATTATCATGGTAATGCGGTGTAGGCCTAGTATCCCACTCGTTTGTGGAGTGGCGGATTGTTCGCAGGTCTCGAAGGACAGTCGTTCAAGGAAGAACATTTGCTCATATAGGCCTGCTAGACATTTTTTACTATCAGATGGATAGCCTGCCTACCAAGACATGGACTACGTTTACCATGCAAGCCCAGCTCGAGCTTAATAGCTCGGTATTCGTTTACCACAGACTTTGAGATCGTACTAAATACTACAGGTCTAGTTTGTGCTGAAAAGGAAGGCGTGGTTAACTGTTTGCTAAACGTACGTATGTACACAGTTTGGTCCGCATGTGTTTATCACTCAATTTGAGATTGCATGGACAGCGTGCTGACTCGGCTTCTCACCGAGCTGAGTTGGGTTCGAGCTTAGGTGTTATCAGGCAAATTGAGTTCGCATAATATCCAGTTCGAGCTTACGAGCTCAGCTCGCGTGGTAAAGGTAGGCCTAGTCATGAGTTGTCCCTATTGACTAAACCAACATGACTAAACAAACATGACATTTCTTAGCAAACGGCTAGGGCAAGATATATTTACAGTAGCTTTTTGCTTTAGGAATCAATGTAGGACAAGAACTGAGCCTGTTGGGTAATTCAAATTTGCAACTGCTAGAGCTTAGGGCCTACTTTTAAAACATATATTGTTTAAGTCGGCATTGTTAGGCCAATGAAGATGGAAATAACATCACATTAAATTAATACCCTGCTAATGATAATGGGAACGGAAAGTTTACACTTGCATGACAAGGCTTCCAGTTGGTAGGCTATGAATCGCAGTTTATCGCAAGACATCAAACGGTTAATGTGGCCAGGTGTTGCAGTTTGAGTTTATAATACTAGGCCGTACTCAAAACCCTGGGCCTGCAGGTATTTCCTAGGCTAGGGCTTATGCCTAGAACCAATTGAAAACTGCAGGATAGGGTAGGTACTCAGGCACAGGCCTATTTGTGTGGGAAGTAGGGCCTATACTAGCCCAAATAAGTAGGCCTACATTAAATTACAAACATGCCACATCTTTCAAGTAAAATCAAGTAACATTTGGCATTAGGCCCCGCGTAATGGGGAGAAATAAGGCCCTAGGCATACACGGATAGGTTATGTCAGCCTAGGCCTAGATCCTACCCCCCCCCCCCCACGCGAGTACGCGCCTAGAGCCAAGGCTGAACTAGGCCTAGGTCTAGCCTATAGTATAGTGATGTTAGCTTAATGATAAGGATGTACCTGGAAGCTACACGAATTGTATAAGTGGACGAAACGGTAGTTTTTGCCGATGAAATTGTTCAATCTTTCGGCGCTTTGGTGGTCAACCATCATTATAATCACCATATCGTTCTCAAAACGATACTGCTTCTTCAAATGTGTACTTGTGGAGAACTCTGCAGGTTTTCTACATTCCATAAATACCGTCTTGGTTGCTCAAGAACCTTGAAAAACCTCAAACTCGTAATTTCTTTCCAAGTACACGGCAAATTCAAGTCATTATGGTCCGCCATGTTGAAAAACGAGGCTAGGGAGCTGTTAGGTAAGACCTAGGGTTGCCCTAACGCTCACCCAGCCTGGGGGACCCCTGGGTGTGACCAAGGAGGTTATATAAAGCACTGGAGGGGCGGTGGCCTATGTTTACGGGCTGTTGCAGTGAAGCCGGTTTTGCGGCGCGCGGCCGAGCGGCGGCCATATTGAGACTGGAAGGATTTCAATGCATGCATCTTTCCCCGCCCCCTCGGCGGCCCCCCGCACGTGACTTTTTCCACGATGTGTCGCTACAGTTTTCGGCGCCCGGCCTTTGGCTACTCGTGGGTATTTTTTTCGACTTTCCACCCCCACCCCTTCACCCCCTCACGACTTGTTTCTCTCGTCAAGTGTGCGATTTCGGCGCTCTCGTTTTGCGGTAAAAATTGTAAAAAATTCAAATGTTTTTTTGGGAATTTTTCGGATGCTTTTGATCGCAAGTCAATTGATTGGCGCATCTTTTTGTAAGAATTTTATGAATTTTAATGGTCCCTTTTAAAAGTTACGGGCACTTAAACTCGAAACATTTGCGAAATTTGGATTTGACGGATCTGGTACGTTTTTAACGCGTCACATTCAAACGGCTCTGCCCGTCGAACCAAACGAGATATAACGTTCGTTTTTCTTTCGTTACCGACGCTTACTATCTGGGTAACTGGAATTTGGAAATTTTTTGGATTCGTCCCAGAACTTTCGTCAATCAAATTGTGTACATTTGGTAAAGTGCGTTTTTAAAAAGCGCGTGTAACACTTTGTTTCCACATTTTTTGTTTGAAAATTTTCTCGACTTTTTCATTTTGATAAATAACCACTAATCTTGATTATTAACGAAGCGATTTTTAAATTTCGTCCCGGATGCTTAGTTATGGGCACTTTTCCATTAATTCTACACGGTTTCAGTTTTGATTTTTTTGCGTCAAGTTGGTACTTTCGAAATGGTTTTTTTTTCTTTAGGCCGATGCTGAACCCTTGCCCGTACAGGGGCATGAAACAACATTTTCAAAAAGTCACCCCTTTACCGAATGACAGATGTTCCCGCAACGCACTTTTCACGGCGTTAAGAAAACACGCATACAAAAGTTTCGTTTTTGTATATTAAAAGGGATTTTAATATACCATCCAACATACATTTGTAATTAGTATTATTAAATGCACATTTGTCTATCCGAAAACGTTACGTTAAAAAATTAGACTTTACGGGTGTCCGAGTTACGGTGCTTTAACGGATTTCACGCGTAGCCGTTTTTTGTCGGAATTTGTCTTTGGGAATTTTTTAAAGTCTTAAAAAAGCATGTCAAAAGCATGTCAAAAATAGTCTCGGACACGGTAAAACGGAAAACGATAATTAGAAAAAATTCCAACATGCTTTTTTAAGACTTTGAAAAATTCCCAAAGACAAATTCCGACAAAAAACGGCTACGCGTGAAATCCGTTAAAGCACCGTAACTCGGACACCCGTAAAGTCTAATTTTTTAACGTAACGTTTTCGGATAGACAAATGTGCATTTAATAATACTAATAACAAATGTATGTTGGATGGTATATTAAAATCCCTTTTAATATACAAAAACGAAACTTTTGTATGCGTGTTTTCTTAACGCCGTGAAAAGTGCGTTGCGGGAACATCTGTCATTCGGTAAAGGGGTGACTTTTTGAAAATGTTGTTTCATGCCCCTGTACGGGCAAGGGTTCAGCATCGGCCTAAAGAAAAAAAAACCATTTCGAAAGTACCAACTTGACGCAAAAAAATCAAAACTGAAACCGTGTAGAATTAATGGAAAAGTGCCCATAACTAAGCATCCGGGACGAAATTAAAAAATCGCTTCGTTAATAATCAAGATTAGTGGTTATTTATCAAAATGAAAAAGTCGAGAAAATTTTCAAACAAAAAATGTGGAAAAAAAGTGTTACACGCGCTTTATAAAAACGCACTTTACCAAATGTACACAATTTGATTGACGAAAGTTCTGGGACGAATCCAAAAAATTTCCAAATTCCAGTTACCCAGATGGTAAGCGTCGATAACGAAACAAAAACGAACGTTATATCTCGTTTGGTTCGACGGGCAGAGCCGTTTGAATGTGACGCGTTAAAAACGTACCAGATCCGTCAAATCCAAATTTCGCAAATTTTTCGAGTTTAAGTGCCCGTAACTTTTAAAAGGGACCATTAAAATTCATACAATTCTTACAAAAAGATGCGCCAATCAATTGACTTGCGATCAAAAGCATCCGAAAAATTCCCAAAAAAACATTTGAATTTTTTACAATTTTTACCGCAAAACGAGAGCGCCGAAATCGCACACTTGACGAGATAAAACACGTCGTGAGGGGGTGAAGGGGTGGGGTTGGAAAGTCGAAAAAAATACCCACGAGTAGCCAAAGGCCGGGCGCCGAAAACTGTAGCGACACATCGTGGAAAAAGTCACGTGCGGGGGGCCGCCGAGGGGGCGGGGAAAGATGCATGCATTGAAATCCTTCCAGTCTCAATATGGCCGCCGCTCGGCCGCGCGCCGCAAAACTGGCTTCACTGCAACAGAGGCCATCGCCCCTCCAGTGCTTTATATAACCTCCTTGGGTGTGACCTAGGTGTTCCCTAGACGACTGTGCATTGCATCGAGCCAGCAAGGGAAGACCCAGGGGATACCCAGCCTGGGGGACCCCCAGCAAACGACTGTGCATCCCGCCCTTAAGCACTTAAAACTGAATTATTAATGATTGTTATGTAATTAAAATAACAATCAGCCGAAGAATCCAGAAAACAAGTGAAACCTAGTACAATGGTTGACGGAATAACACAGTCTACAACACTTTTCGCGTGCAGGTAAGGTTAAGCCGTCCCACAGCCATCTGTATTTACACGACATCATTATTGTATGCGTCAAGTGAAGGGCATACTGACATTTGTGTGGGTGTGAACGCTCGCAGCGCTGCTGTCATACGGTCTCCCATT